>PVKE010010534.1:0-42265 GCA_004027555.1 Craseonycteris thonglongyai | reverse complement strand
TTCCCTCAAACAATAAAATAAAAGAGAAAATGAATATGGATTTAAAACTTGAAATAAAGAAAAAAATTTAAACACACTGAATTATCTCTTACTTTCCTCCCTCTTTCCTCCTCCTCCTTTTATTTAAGTAAATAATTGAGAAACTGGCCTTGAAAAAAATATATCACTTCTTTCCAGGAAGACAAAAAATCTAGGTTGTCTTAAATTCTAGAATGAGATTAAAGAAGCCAGGGGGTGGGTAACTTTTTAACTGCAGTTTATGGCACTTTTTATTGGTCTCATACTGAGTCTATTTCTTAACAGGACTGAGTATAAAATGTCTTTATTTTAGATGATTAGTGTTAACATTGTTTGAAAATCTTGGAATCTTTGGACAAAATAATATAAACATCAGTTACTATTTGTAACTGATTTATTACCCTTAAATTCTTTCTTGGAAATGTCTTTGTTCTCTTTTCACCAGAACTGTGTGTGCATATGTGCTTGTGTACACATGTGCACGTGTGTGTGTGTTTGCATACATACACATATGCTTATATATATTTCTGCAAATATAAATAACTATTATTACTTGTCAATTTTCTTAAAATCTCTAGTTCTGTAGTTCTCTTAAAAATTTTGTTCTTTAATAGTTTTGTCTGCTGTTATTTAGCTCCAGAGTTGTGCTTCGTTACCAAGCTAAGACTCTTGTCAAACCTATAGCCTACACTACCAGTATTTGGTCAACAAAACAAATCACTAAAATTTATGCAACTGACACCCTATAACCTGGAATGGAATGAACAGAGCATGCTCCTCCATCTGGTACAACCATGTTCGGAGGGTTTTACCTGGTGAATTTAATAGCAGAGCCTGATTTTTGACTGAAGCACCAGCTGTCTTGAAAGGCTTTATTTTAAAACTATTTAGGTAGTTTATTATTAAAAATTCTTAAAGATAAGTTCCTGTTATTACCATAATTTGGAAAAGACCTCATGAAAACTTACTGAATTGTTTAGCCATCTAAGTGATGACATAAAAATGGCATGCACCCTCTCTTTTTTAGGCAAGTGACTGATTTGGATATTGGATGGTACTGATTGAAGGGATGCCCTACTTCATACAAATCAGGAGTAACTTAGTTGCCTATTCTCCCCCATCTTGAATCAGTGAATGTGGGAAGTAGTCAATTCAGACTTCTGGAACTTTCACATATTCTTTCATAGAAGTCATCTGAAATGATCAACCAATAACCACACCAGCAATCTTGGCCTGTAAAACCTAGTAGTAGTGATGGTGGTGGCAGCAACATTAGAGGCTATACTGGAACATTTGAGATGCTCCCAATAGCAGGCTAAGGAGTAGAAGAAGGATTAGCGAATGTGAAATGCCATGGCTACTGTACATGAAGTTTAACTTTAGTTCTAAAAAGGAACTTTATTATTGCTATTATGACACATTCATTTATTAATGGTATTAATCATAATGTTCTTGAGATGCAGTATTATGTTTTTCACCTATAAATAGTAGTCATGACATTATTTTTGTGTACAGTGTTCAAATAAAAAATTCCAGACCATATCTCATCCTGTTCTAAAAGAGACATTGGGAATCATTTTATTCATACAGTGACTGTATTAGTCACTTTTGCTGAAGTAGTTTCAGAGACAGATAGGAAGAAATGCAGTAACAGTGCCCTGTTTATGCTATATATATTTCCAAGAGCATGTTTTCCAAAGCACAGTGGGTAAAGTGTGTGCATTTAGTCAGGAGAGGCTATGCTATGGTATGGTAACAAATAAACTTAACAATTTAATGTGATATATGTTTTGTTCCTGCTCATATAAAGCCTGCGATAGGTCTGGATAATTTTTCTAGGCAGTTGTCCCTAATGTAATGATTCAGTGATCCAGAATACTTCAATCTCATGATTTTACCATTCAACATAGGTTTTCTCCTTTGCTTTAGAAAGAACTTGAAAGACACAGAAAAATTACTTAGAAGTATTTCACTGCTTCAGCTCAGGTCTAACATACATCACTTTTGCTCACATTTATTTGCTCAAAATTAGTCAAACGACTTCACATAACTGCCAAAGGGTTGGGAAGAACTGTTTCCCATGTATGAGTATATCTCCTATCTTCCTGAGTAGGAAAGAAAGAATGGATATTCTTTTTTTTAAAATTTATTTATTTATTATTGTTTTTGTCAGAGAGAGAGAGAGAGATACAGAGACAGAGAGAGAATTGAACTGGGGGAACTCCACAGTTCAGCATATGGTTCCACACAGGCCGGGGCTGGGATTCGATCCCAGGTCCCCCGGGGCTGCAAAGTGAGCGCTTAACCCACTGAGCCATCCTGGCTTCCCCATTCTTTCTTTTTTTTTTTTTTTTTTCTTTAAGATTTGTTTTATTGTTTTTGACAGAGAGAAACACATACACACAGAGATAGAAAGACAGAGAGAGAAAGGGGAGGGTCTATAGCAGTCTCCATAGTTGTACATCATTAGTTTTTGACATAGTTCTATTCCACAAAGGGGCCCCCTGCATGGGAAGAAGTCCCCAGTTCAGCATATGAGTCCACATGGGTGGGAGCCAGGACTCTATTCTTAGACCCCAGGGCTGCAAGATGAGAGCTTAAACTCATTGAGCCATCTCAGCATCCCAAGAATGGATATTCTTGAGGTGATTAGTTATTATTTCCTCCTACAGTCTGTGAGATAATTTTAAGTGGTACAGAGATGAAAATTTACAATTTTTGCAGTTTTTCATATGCGTTTGAAAAATGTAAGTAGCACATCAAGTCTATGAGGTAATAGTTTGATTTTACATAAATTTAAGTTAAACTTTAATTGCAGATACTATACCATTATGATAACATAGTGAAAGTGGTAAACATGTTTAATGTTTGAGTAGCACTACCTGAAGGACTCACTGTAAAACTCAAATTTTAGTAAATACAACTTTAGGCAAACTAGGAATAGGGGGTGGAACACAGCCATCTGCTCTTTTAACAAATACTCTACAGGATTCAGCAGCAGATAGTCTGGGACCACATACTGGGAAGGATTGTCTCAAAGATCAGTTACTGTTAAAATTGGGGAACTTGTGACACAGGCTACAAGGGGAGGGTCTGGCCCTAATGAGTATTCAGTTTCACTATTTTCTCTCCCAGCCTGACTGAGCTTGCTCTTCATACAATGTTGCGACACTAGCAATAAAGGGTTAAGATTTTGGAATGAGATATTTGATCTGGCAAGCAGTACTTTCAGAAATGCCATTTGTCTTTTCACCTGGTTTTTCATGTTGTCTAATACATTCAAACTGGTATTCTAGTTCGTCTCAAATTAAATGTAATAATACCAACAGATATTGTTGCTAGCTACAAAACTCTTCTGTTTACTAAAACTCTCCAGTCACTGTTGGTGGCAAGCCAGTTTTATTTATTTATGTTTTAATTTTTCCATTTTCTTAATTTCCAACAATGCCTAGAAATCTCTTCCAAGTAGGGTGACTTCAACATCCTGTTTTGTCTATATCTATATTATTGGTTTGTATGTAAGCAGTAATAGAAGGCTCTTTTACTCTCCCAAAATGTCATATTTGGATGATAAATTATATGGTTATCCTGTTCCTGAGGGAGCTTGTTTTATTTTATGACATGAATGAGTGATTTGGTGTCAAAGACTCTTCATTCCATTGCCAGTGGCTAAAGCCACAAAGGATACTTCTGGATGTTTAATTTTTCAGTCACTTTTTTTGTTTTTTTAGAATCTATGTTTTCTGTAGGCTACAGAGAACGGTAGAAGAACCTACAGAGTAGTAAAGGGAATAAGGTATGACGATGACTAAGGATAAACTAAAGTATGCCTTGAGAAAAGCAAAGGAACTCATTATTCTGGCATGTGACAAATCCGAAGGATAACATGAAAACTGACGATGAATCTTTATGTGTAGCTTATATATATGTAACTGGCATTGGTGACACTTATTCTCTCATGGACATTTAATGGTATAAATTTTGCATCCTAATGAAACTGGATACATCTTACTTTGCCTAAATTCCATAATAGATTCAGAACAGGCACTGTGTAATCTTAAGTCAAATTTTAGTTGTACGAGAATAGCTATATAAATATTTGTAATAAAAATTATATATGCCGTATTTACTTTTTTCAAATCCTACCATTAGATAACACATATAAAAGCAGCTCCTATTTGCTTTTTAGTTACTTCAATTCTAGGAGAACATTAAAGAGGATTCCAAAGGTACAAGTATATCACATTTAGAACAACCTTTATGTCTGTGGCTCATCAGACTGGCTTTTAAAATATTCGAGTGCCTACAGAGACCACCCCAGGTTAAAAGTCTCTAAATACTTCATGTTACTTTACTGTTAGATACTGTTTAGAGTTTGTTATCTTTTTAGAGCTTGGAAATCTAATTATTTATGCTATCTAGTGACATTTACATTTTGCTAAATATACTGTTTGCAATAGAACATATTATGCCTAGGAAAATGGGTAGAGAATGCCTGGCTGTACAATTGCTTATATCTAATGTGAAATACCCTGGTTATCTTTTGTTGTAATAACATAAATTTAAAACACAATTCTCAAAAAGTGCCCTTAATCATTATCATTTAAAACACAGAATAAGGAACATTTATCATGTTGAAATCAGTTGTTTACCATTTATCTCTCAACTATCAAATCAAATATCTGTTCAAGTTTATTGGTATCTTAAAACAATACCATTCATTCCCATGCCAACAGCTACAGAGTGTTTGGTTAAGTTTTTGAGATTGATTGAAAGTAGATAGTAAAGTTGACCTATTTTGTTAAGCTTATTTACACAAACGTAGTGTCTAAGAAAATAAACTCTCAAAGTACATAGCAGTTGAATCCTAAGGTATTTCACATCCTGAGTTTTCTAATACCTGCTTTACTGGAGTCTATTGAATAGAGAATCTCAAATTTACCATAGTTACCTTCTCTAGGAGAAAATGATTTAAAAATTTAAATATTCTTAAATTTGAGGTGAAACATATGACTTACCTTAAAAAAATTAAAAGGACGTGTGTTTAATTGATTTAAAAAATTTGCCTAAGCAAAATAATTTGTTAGTTCTAACACATCTATGAAATAATCACATAACGTTGTTTCAGTCTCTTGAAACACCTGTGTCTCATAAGTGTTGACAATAACATTTATAAGATGTAATTCATATAAAAAGCCATAAATGTGAAAAAGAGATCAGTGGAAACTCTATAAAAATCAATTTGTGTACTAGATGGTGACAAAGTGATTATTTAAAATGAATTTATATTTATTCAAGGGTTAATCTTGGTGACTGAGCATTTGAAAGCCCTTCCTGACACCACATCCTCTTCTGTTTTATATTCTTAAATAAGCACCCTATTCTATACTGTTCTCCCTCCCGATTCCCCCTTCCCCATCAAAACGTGTACTTTTCTCCTGCTGCTGAGTGACGTGGGGCCAGTCATACTGGGAGGGCGGGTAGGAGCAGGGCACGTGCACCAGAAACACTTCCTAGAAACAGCAAGCAAGAGGCTCAACCCTGCCTGAACTTTCCCTGTAAACACAGCTCTCTGACAGAACGGCATCCCTGCTGGGTGGATCCTGCAACTCCTGGAGGGAATGGCACTTCTTGTTTTTAATTAGCAAGGTGAAAGGTGAATTAAAGCTAGCTGTTTGGCAAGTCAGTGCAAGAGGCTGACCGACTTCTGAGAAGATTCAGGGAGCCAGAAAGGAAGAGCTCCGCTGGAGGAAGGCAGTACCGGTTCTGGGGGCTTTTTTTTTTTTTTCTTCTCTGAATAAACCGCTTGCAGAAGTGACTAAAAAATACAGTTTCTTCGTGAATCGACCCACGTAGTTACTGGAGAGAGTGCTAGACTGGACATGACTCTGAAGACTCACTCCTTGGAATGTCCTCTTGCTCCAGGCTTATAAGCAACTGTCCTGAGGAAAGAAAGGTTTTGGGTATCCAAATACCGCCTGACAAATGGCACTTCGGAACTGTGCATTCTGGTGACAACGCGTTCAATTTCTGACAAAGCCTCTCCTACGCTGCCCCTGGAGGGGAGTCCTAAGTAAAACTCAAACCCGCTTTAAATTGAGGATCGGAGGGCTTGCACCGTGAGCAGGGCAGCATGGCATCGGCTGGGTGCGTTCTCACCTGGCTCCTGTGGGGCTGCTTACTGGAGCTTAGAACAGGAGGTCACACAGCTGGTACTCACCCCCGGTTACGCCTGACACATAAAGGTAGGTCACCTTTTCAGATCTTCTTGTTTTATAAAAGTCATTTTACATAGATCTTTGGTCTTCACAGACCCTTAGCATGCACCTGAAAAAAAAAATATTGCTAAACTGACTTAAGATTCTAAGTGTCTCTAATTAATGTCGTATTTAGCACAGCTGAAGGTAGGGCAAAGTCACATGCCAACTTAGAGATATTATTTTTGTCTTGTAAATGTTATGTTTTATTAATGAGAAGTTTACTCAGTAGCAGACACAACAGAAGAGGGTAAAAAGCAGGTTGTAAATAGCCTTGAGGGGCTGAATCCATCCAGTTATCAATCGATATTTAAATAACAATTTATGCATATGGAAACAAGGATATTGGGGAAGGGTTTTAGAAGTAGAGGTGCAATTATTTGTGTGTTTTTTTGTTTTGTGTATTCCATATTGGGGATGAGAGGAGGAGATAAGAAAATTCCTAAGGAAGAAAATGACTCCTTACTCATGATAACAAAGTGATAATCACATCATTAACATGACTAGTAACATATAAATTAGCTTTCTTCTTGAACTGATTATTAGAATATTGTTATGTGTGGCAAAAAATTCAGTTTATTAACAATTTCTGTAAACTGATATATATTGATTAAAATATATACTTTTCACTAGAATCTATTCTTTTTAATGTAAATGCATATTGCTTAACTGCTGCTCTATCAAGAGTGCTTAAATATTTTATTATGAAACTATTTCTTTTAAAGCAGCATTTAGTCATAAATAAATGATCAAAAGATAGCTTTTACATTGGGATCAGTAAAAGCTATCCAGGAATAGGTTTGGTGATTCTTCTTGTAAACAAGCAAACAAGCAACAGAAAAAAACAAAACAAAACAAAAAAACCCACATTCTGAGAAAGTAACTTTGCTAATTTAAAATAAATTTGGAATGGATTTTTAGGAAAGAAGTATTTACTACCAACCATTGAGACAGATAACAAGTGCAACGACAAGAATTACATAAGAACCATTATTCAAATGTGTAAGCTTTCAAATTGTGCCCCCCCCCCACTGTAGAAAGAACACAAGCCTGTGTTTCTAAAATATAGGTGTAATGTTTACCACAAAGAAAAACAAGAAGAAAAACCTACCTCAGTTTTATATGGCATGATCAATCTTTTTGTTTTTTTTATTGGACAAGTATTAGTTGATTTTGAGTATAGAAATTTCTCATTTTTAGAAAAGCTCAAATCTATGCTAATTTGTGGATATTTCCTTAGTTTAAATAGATTTTCTATAATACTCTCTAGAAGGTAATATGAGTTTGAGACTCATTGACACTAAATTTGCAAAATATTTAAAATATAGTAAATAGCATTAGCACACATCATTTGATTTGGGAAGATGTAGGATGGTATGTGTCAAAATGCATGTTTCTAAGAAGTTATGATCAAATATATCAAAATGTAACAACTTGATGTAATGGAATATGAACAACTAGAGATTCTAGGAAAAAGAAGATAATATATGAATTATTTTTCTTATTTAGACAAGTGGATAAGCTGTCAGTTTGGGAAGCTACCATTCTGCTATCCCTGGTATTCAACTTTTATACCTCATTATTAGGGTACTTGTTTTTTTTTTGATGGCTCAATATCAATATGTTTTCAAAGATATCTCATTTTAATATTTTATTACAGCACTTACAATTTAGTCAGAGCATACCAAAACTCTCTAGTGCAACAAAGTGCTATGTGTCATGTTATCAACATGTTCACTACATTTCTCCTATTCAGAGAAATAGCTATAACTGATTTTGTGAGTTGTGTTCAATGATGTGGGTATAGAACTACTAGTGTCTATGTGTACACTAAACTGAGAATTCGTACAAGGTTTCCCATTGGCATTAATGTCAATAGCTGAAAATATACAGACATGTGCTTTTATACAAAGCCAGTATATGGAGTTACCTGAACTTAGAATGTTCTTACTTGTGTAATACAGTTAGCAAAGACAGCTAAGAGATTATCTCATAGATACAGCCTGAAGCAGCAAATGCCTACTGTACCATAGGTACCTCTATGAGAAGGAAAACACTGGACTGCCAGGGCAGGAATATTCAGTGCTATAAAAATATTATGAAGAGCCCACTTAATTTTCTATACTCTGGAATTCAATAGACATCTAGAGGTATCCAAGCACTGTGGTTAGGATATTTTAGAGAATAATTTTTTGCTATCCAAAAATGTAGAAACTATAAAATTCCAGTAGTGGGTGAATGAGGTGGTTAATATTATAAACAGGTACATGGCCCTTCAAAATAAGAAGCACTAGATATAAATAATGTAGCACCCTCTGTACTAGGTTGACCAGATGTGCTATTTTGAACAGGACTGAAGGCAATGGTGCTGTTCTGTTTCAAATAGTATGTATGGTCAGCCTAGTCTCACTGGGCTAAATTCAAGGAAGAAGACAGGACCATTGTTTTCTGTCCCATTTAAAACAGTATGGCTGGTCAGCCTATATTGCCTGACTCCAGCAGAGAAATCCTGAAGGCTTCCTGGAGGCGGCCTACTGAATTAATCCAGACATTTATTTCATAGCAGTGATCTATGCCACATGGGAGAAGGATAAGCACTTTTCTTGTCTCATCCATTGTCAAGATGACTCTTGAGACCAGAATCCTGGTATCTCTTCCCAAAGAGAAGGAAAAAGTTTCAGTGTCATATACAAAGCTTGAGTTACATTATATACAAATATGTTAAAAGAAAAGCCCAATAATTATTTCTCTCTCTGTCTCTTCCATCCCTCTCTGTCTCTGGAAGCAGCATGTTCTCAAACAGAGCTTGTGAGGAGGAGGTAACCATTAGGACTAAAAAGGAGAAAAAGCAGAGAAGGAGGGAGACAGGTAGAAAGTTGGTAGTAGACATGGAGCGTCTTCTGCTATATTTTCCACTAGTCTCCACCCATAATGGGTTGATATTGAAGTCTTCTTAGAATACTCATTCCGTTGATTATTAAGCAAATATTCTAACTTAGGGCAAGCCTAGTTGATAAAAAATGAGATATTTACTTTTTTTTGGAGCAATGCATATATCTTTTAATGTATTTTATAGGTATAAGATAAATTTGGGGGATGCCAGGATAGTTCAACAGGTTGAGCAATTGCCTTGAAACCACAAGGTTCGGGGTCGAATTCCAGCCCCGGCCCACGCAAACCCATATGCTGAACTGAGGCACACTGGTAACCACCGAGCCCTGTGGTGAAGGTTCTCACCTCCCATACAGGAAGCCCCCAGTTCAGTTCTCATACTCACTGCCCCACATCCACTCGTGTGGAATGAAACTATGTCACAACTAGTGATGCACAACTATGGAGACTGGTCTTAGCCCTCCCCTTTCTCTCTGTCTCTCTTTTTGTCTTCCCTTCTCTTAAACAATAAAATAAATTTTAATAACAGCAACAAAAAAGATGAATTTGGCTAATAAATAAAGACAGAAAAGATTAAAATGACAAGATTTTTGTTCTGTTCTGTAAGTATTTTCAGTAAGGATTTGAGTTGAAATTAACTGTATCAGACAAGGATATAAAAGTTTCTGAATATTTAAGAATTATAGACAAATTTATAGCCAATACCTTGAAAAGGATAACATTGGTATGATTAATATGTATTTCTAATATGTTACCTCAGAAAATTTACTGAAAAATTAGCTATGATTCCCATGACAGAAATAAAGGAAAGAGAAATTAAAGGAAGAATCTTGGTGGATTCAGCTACTTCCTTCTGTTGATGTCTGTTCTCTTCTTATCTTTCACCATCCTGCATTAATGAAGTTACAGCGAAGGCAAAATAACTTCCTTGATAATGATGCTCAAAGAAGAAAACAAATGAGCAAAACCCCATGTCAGAGGAGAAATCCCAATGAACATGAAAAGCCCTAGAAATTCTGTCAAGGAACTTGGCGAATGGGACCGGTGCTCAAAGTTCCAATAAGGAATGGTACAGTCACAGAAGCCAAGGGAGAAAGACTGCTTAGCAGAAGGTGTTCTCCCAGGATGTTCAATGAAAAGATTGCTAAATAAAGGCATGGATCTGGCAGATCATTTCTAAAATATGTTGACATTATAAATGTAGATTTAAGCATTGAATATATATCCATACATATAAAAAGTAGATAGAAAGTGTTACTCTATCTGTATTTGAATATTATAACTATTAATACAGATTTGTCACAGGTTAGAGAGCTCAGAATTTGAAGCCAGAGGTCTCTACTCCAGCTCTAGTTCTTCCACGTATATAATGGTAATTGTCTGTGCCTCGGTTTCCTTAATTTGAACATAGGAAAAGTAATGATGTTTTTCCTGTATATGTTACTGGATTTTTGAGAGGATCAAATGGAACAACAGTATCTGTGAAAGCACTTTAGAACCTAAAAATTACATTAATAATGCTTCCTGAAGACTGCTATAAACTGAGAAATAAGTGCATTGAAAGAGGGAAAAAAAACCCGAAAACCTTGGGAATGGCATAAGTTTGGATATTATTAGGTGCTAAGATAATGCTAATATAGAACACAGAAAAGGTTGGTCTTAATTAGCATAAAATGTATAATTTACCCCGATAGATTGCATTCACTCCAAATCCCACTTTCCATACCTTTGACCTCTAATTAGAATAACTTAGAAGATGATTACATCATCTGTGCATTTTCCAAGATTCCAAGATTCATGACCAATATAAAATTGTGCATATATCCATTTATTACACATATTCACTTTACACCACATGTTTTCCATAATGGGAAAAAAATGAGATAGAATTCTAGAACAGCAGAATTATATATAAAAGGTTTAACTGACCATCCTGGAGGCTGTGGTATTTATTTTACATCCAGAGCAAATAAAAAAGAGTCAGTGACTGAGCCAGTTTTTTCTGACATGCTCGTAGCTTTGGTTCCTGAGCCAATAACTAGGTATTATCAATAGTGACATTAGCCACACATCCCTGTGTGGTTAATAAATAGAACCAGTCATAAGGCATGATTCATAAAGAAAGCAGTTAAATAGAACCCAGGAATAAACACAAACCATGCTAAGATCTCCACATGGGAGAATCAATGAAAATTAAATAGTGGATTTTTAAGAAACAATTTATATTTTTAAAATAAATAAGTCATTGAATTAGATTAAAAAAAATTACAATTATTTTGTTTTTTAGTTTTGTCTTCACAGTATACTGTCTATAGAGGACGCCTCTGCAAGATTTTTAGATAGTGCTATTCTTTATATTTTTAATGTTGTTAAAGGAAAATATTGTCTGTGCATCACAGAAGTGTATCTAGATACACAAAAGCCCCTGAATGGCTGAATTATTCAGTTCTTATCTCGATGTTGGGTATTACAGTGGGAAAAGAATGATCCTTTAGTATAGAAATAGGATAAGGGTAGGTCATAATTAGAAAAAGCAGTAAATGAAATTTATAAATGAACTGGGCCAATTTTAGACTGAAAAATAATTTCATTGCATAAAATAATTTTTTTAAAGTTTTGTGAGGATGGTGTTGTACACATAATAACCAATACTTTTCTTAACTAACAGATATATGTAATAATCATGTTGTCACAATTAAATACTCTTTGAAAAGTCTGTGTTGCCATATTATTATTTGTCTGTTTGTGCCAGATTTGCTAGTTAGGTTGAGAGCATTTCAAAGACAAGGTCTTCCTTTCTGTCTGGGATGAGATCACTTGGTGGCCTCAGTTCTATGGCCACATAATAAAGCAGTAAACATCAACTGATAGTCATTGCTGGTGAAAATCATTGTTAACAATCTGCTGAGCCAGTTTTATATCATCAAAGATGTCTACTTGAATCATCATTGGGAGTTGTTAGTGGGAAATTATGCAAAGACTACTCCTTTTTCTCTTATGTGGTTTAGTAGAGGAATTTAGTGTGCAGGAATCTAGAAATGGCACTTTGCATGCATGCATACCCCTTTATACATAGCCACTGCAGTATTAAAGTGGTCTTGAAGGTTTACGCTCAAAGAATTTAAAACAAAACATAACTGAATTTATACCACTTAAAACAATTTCCTAAAGGTGCAGAATAAAAATGTATGTTATTTTCTTGATTTCAATGGACAGGGACAAATGTTGTTAGTAGTCTTGAGCATATCTGACACTTTGGATTGTTATGTAAATGAAACAAATGGTGATTTTTTTAATAATAGATTTTTTTCACAATGTGATTTTAAATAACATTTGAAGCATAAGAGAAACTATGGATGTCAGATATTTCTTTTACTTAAGTAAGCAGTGTTCTTTGTACTCATGATAAGGATGATAATGAAAACACTAGATATTTTATTGGCTATATTTTCTGGACTACGAGTGAAAAGGATGTGTAAATAACACATTTGAACAAAGTGGTATAGTCTCTGACACAGAGAGAATATTTTCTGCCCACGAACAAGGTGATTTCATGAACAGAAATGTCTGTGGAATTGATCACTTGGCTTCATATGACCCTCCCTAGTAGTGGCAAAAGCAATTGATGACTCTTGAAGTGTTCAGCCTGCTTTACTTCTAATGGCTGGTGTAGGATACCCCCACCATAGGGCACTATCTTCTTGGTTATTCTGCCTCTACAACTATCATGTAAAAGGAAAAGAGAAATCCACGATTTGCATGATTTCTGAAGTTTAGAAACCTATTTCCACTTCTATCACTAATATAATAACTAAATTCTTAGCTCTCCTCTCTCTGCTCAAGAATTTACATGTAGATTATAGCCTTAGCACAATGCATATAAAAAAATAATAATAATAATAATTTAGGTCCAGGTATTACAAAGTAGTCTCACATTCTAGTTTCAATGGCCTAAAAACTCTAAACTTTGGATGAGGCATACCCAATATGAATCTTGCTTCTGGCTACATGACCTGAGCAAGTTATTTATTTTTTCTGAGTATAGTTTCCCCATTTTTAAAATTGAGCAATATATAACTTGCTGTACTCTAAAAGGATTACATGAAATAATCTGAATTATAATAATATGGCTGGTACTTAACCCTTATAAAGATTTGCATGAGTTACTCAATGACTCAGAAGAGGTTCTGAGAGAATTAGCAATCATGAGTTGATTATTAATTTATGACTTTAAATAAGGGAAAGTCTTATTTCATCATCATCATTTCTTTTTTCTTTTTACTTGAAAGCAAAGATTTTTCTTTTAGGAAATCCAGCTCTTAATGGAATAGATAACTAGGAGAAACAAGGGATATTGGTATCTCTTATGTTTGTAAGTTACTCTAGAATTATTTTGTTGATAATTCAAGCAAAGTTGGGACTTTATCTGATGGTACCATGGAGACAGCAGACCAAAGTCACAAAATAAACAAAAGCTACTAACAAAGGTAATTGTAAACCCAGCTTTGTGGAGCAACAAAAGAACCACTATCACTGAGGGCAGACCACACTGTCAGAAGTTAAACTAAACAGTGTCATCTAAGCAGCTACCAGCCCAGGGTGTGTTATTTGCTTTGAAAGTGAAAGAACACTTTCGACTCCACATTCTCCTAGACAAACATGTAAGATGTCACATTTGGGGCACCATTCCTGACACTTAGTAGGTGTTCAATAAACACTATAAAGTGGGTTTATGAATATAACAAAATGATTTAGAGCATTGGTTTTAAAGGGAAATATGATGGGGGGTGAGGATGAGGAGTACCAGGGAAACTAAGGAATCCTGAACAAATATTTATGACTCCTTTGGTAAAACATACACTGGGAGAAAGCCTTGGGCTTTCCCTGCCTATTCACCTTTGTGCCCCTCCTTGCTGCATTGTAGTGAAGCAGCTGGGGCCTCCAAACATCCTCCCAACACATCCACCACATTCTCTCATCTATAATCAGGGTTCTCTTTTGTTTTGTTGTTATTGTTGGTTTTAAATTTACTTTTATATGCACTTGTCATTCCTGAGTGGTTGCCACAACCCCTTCCTTTTTTTTCTTAACACTTCATTCTTCAATTACCCATCTGTGTTCTTGTTACCACCCCTATTTCTGTCTTTCACCCTTCTCCTATGTCTTCTCCAGATAAATACTTTATTTCTTCCCCACCTTAAGCAAAAAGTAGAGCGAAAACATATTTTTAGTCAATGATATGTATTTATTGCTCCTCAGTTTACCTTTGATATTTATTTTATTTTTGTTGTCTAATTCAATGAATAAAAAACATGACCTTTACATTTTTTAAGTTTAATTATACTCATTAGGCATTCAAAAAGTGTTTAAATATATGACTCAGAAAGTAAACTATTAAAATAAGTAGCTTATTAGCTACTTGGGCAATATATCCTTTGCCTAGCCTATTTTTCTAGTGGGAAGCTGATGCTCCCAGCACAATGGGACAAGGGGAAACTGGAGAGGCAAGGAATTAGAGTACTAACTAGATGGGAACCCTGTCTGCCATCCACTCTGTAGTTAAGCTTGAGTTAAGTGTATGTTAGAGAATTATTTATGTAAACCTGTCTATTTCTATGCAGTTTTGGCTCATTTGATCTGAGTTTTACATTTTAATTCACTGAATTAAAGAATAAAGTGTGGTTTTTATTCACAGGTTAGAGCAGAGAAGCAGCATTGACTAAGTCACAGTAGTCATTTTAGGTGTTTGGACTAAATCCAGTACCAAAAAAGGACAGCAGCAAAAAAAATGGGAATAAAAAAGGGGAAGAAATAGAGGTCAACTGGGGACACCAACTCTTTTCTTTTTCTGACCAATTCCCTCCAGGAAATGATAGAAAGTGAGGAGAGCTTTAAATTCAAAGCTCAGTATACACTGTGGAACTACCGCCAAAGAGGCTGACAGCATTGCATATAGCTATTTATGTCTCCTGATTGCTTTTTTCCTAACCCTGAGTCAAAAAGTTTATAATGAACTATGTGACTTCTGAGATCCTTTTCAATTCCAGAAAAGTAGGACTCATTTCTTCTCCTTAACAGACCTCCCAGTGTGCCTAATTTCTCCAAAACACTTCTGGAAATTTTATTAGTAGATTCTAGTGGAAAGAGCATGAAGATGAAATCTTACAATTCTGGGTTTTAATCCACAGTGTATACTATTTGATGCTGTATTATTCTTGCTAAATCATTGGAATTCTGAAGATAACTTTTCTCATAAGTACAGAGGAGCTACTGAACACTGTCTTTCTACATCATTTGATTGGTGCAGAAAAAGAATTTTTTTAAATTGATTTTATTATTTTTGACAGAGAGACAGAGACAGAGAGAGACAGAGAGAAGGGGAAGGGCCCAGCACAGTCTCCATAGTTGCACATCATTAGTTTTCAATATAATTTCACTCCAGGGGTGAGGCCGGGCTGCTCAGGGCAGGAACCGGGCCAGGAGCCTCCCATATGGGAGGCACACCCCTGCAAGCTGGAGACTCAACCAGGGGGTCTCACACATTGGAAGCTCACCCTGGCCAGAAGCAAACTGGTGACCTCTCACATAGGAAGTGCACCCCAGTTCAGTATATGGGTCCGCAGGGGCAGGGCCCATGACTCAATCCTTGTTTCCCGGGACTGAAAAATGAACGCTCAACCTGCTGAGCCATCTTGGCTTCCTCTGGTTTAGAAAATGTAACTGTACCATTAGAGATGCATGATATTGTGTTGTGATGGCTTATAATAGTCTCCATTTTATATGATTGCCTTTAAATATATTTAAAGATCCTTGAGAGCAATGAGTATTTTAGGGGTGAGACCTATGGATAGAATAAAATTACTTATTCAGGATCATACCTTAAGCCTGTAATTAAAGGCTGGGTGTTTAGTATCAGCTGAACAAAAACAAAAATTTGTTGTGGTAGTTGTTGCTTTCTATGTTATGGTCAAAATGACAAAATTATAGACTTTATTTATTTATTTGTTTGTTTGTTTGTTTTTGACAGAGAGAGAGAGACAGACAGACAGACAGACAGAGACAGAAAGAAGGGGGAGGGCCCCAGAGCAGTCTCCATAGTTGACAGCATTAGTTTTCCATATAGTTTCACTCCACAGGTGGGCTCAGGGCTGCGCAGGGCAGGAACTTGGCCAGGAACCTTCCTCATAGGCCCTGGCAAGAACTGAACTGAGGGCACACCCCAGCTCAGTATATGTGTCTGCATGGGCCGGCATTCCACCCTTGGGCTCTGGGGCTGCAAAGCGAGCACTTAACCTGCTGAGCCATCCCAGCTTTCCCTTCTTTTATTTTTTAAGAGGTAGAACTACTGCTAAATAATTCATTCACCTGAGGAAAGGCTTAGTTGAATTTCATTGCAGAGCAGATGATGTCCTTTATGACTTTCTTCTGCTCCTCCTCCAAACTGGGGGCAGAGAGGAGACTGGGGTTAAATCAGTGCTGTCCAAAGTGCCCAGGACTGACACCACCAGCCTCCCCTGGAAGCTCCCAAATCAGGCCTACTGAAATGATAATTCTGGCATGAGAAACACTGAGATGAGTGTTTGAGGTGGTGCTGCACAGGGTCCTTCACTTCATATTACCTTGTTCATTTTTTCCCCTTTAGTTCCATCACCCAGGTAAAGGGTGTCATTTATTCAAATTCTAAATGACAGCCTTGGTCTTAATAAATAGACTTAAGTTCATGTATATCTATTACATCATCCTCTATTATTTTTGTATCAGATAAGGTATTTAATACAGTTGTTAATAATTAACATACAAATTTAAAATTTTTAAAGCTTATCACTTCCATATTTACTTCACAGTCTTTTGGTATTTTTTTTTATTTATTTTAGATTTATTTTATTGTTTTGATGGAAGAGAGAGACAAACAGACAGACAGAAGGTGGAGGGCTCAAAGCAGTCTCCATAGTTGTACGTGATTAGTTTTTGATGTAGTTTCTTTCTACCCAGATGGGTGTGAGGATGCGCAGGGCAGGGAACCACACTGGGGGCCTCCCGCATGGTGAGGCATGCCCCCACGAGCTGGAGGTGTCTCACATGGGAAGCACACCCCAGGTCAGCACAGGCCAGGGCTAAGACTTGACCCTTGGACCCCGGGGCTGCAAGGCAAGTGCTCAACCCACATCCCTTCTTTTGATATTTATAACAATTTTTTTAATTAAATTTATTGAGGTAACATTGATTATAATATATAATCTATGTATTGCATTGTTTGTTCACTACCCAGAGTCAGTTCTCCCTCTGTCATTATATATTTAACCCCTTTCTCTCTTCTATTATACCGCCCTGACCTTACCCTCTGATAACCACTAAACTATTTTCTATGTCTAAGAGTTTTTGTTTCTTTCTTTATCTTGTTCCTTTGTTGCTTTCAGTTTTATATTCCACATATAAGTGAAGCCATATGATTCTTTTTTTTTTTAAGATTTATTTTTATTGTTTTTGACAGAGAGAGAGAGAGAGAGAGAAAGAGAGAGAGATACAGAGACAGAGACAGGGAGAACGGGGAGGGCCCAGAACAGTCTCCATAGTTGCATATCATTGGCTTTTCCACTTAGTTTCATTCCACAGGTGGGTGTGGGGCTGCACAGGGCAGGAACTGGGCCCGGGTTTCACCCCAGTGAGAACCGAACTGGGGGCACTCTCCAGTTCAGCATATGGGTCCACATGGGCTGGGGCCGGGATTCGATCCTCGGTCCCTGGGGCTTCAAATTGAGTGCTTAACCCACTGAGCCATCCCGGCTTCCCCCATATGGTTCTTGATATTATCTGTCTGACTTATTTTACTTAGCATGATAATCTCAAGATCCATATATATTGTCTCAATAGCAGTGTTTTATTTTTTCTTATGGCAAAGTAATGTTCCTTTGTGTATATGTACCATAGTTTTTTTATCCAGTCATCTAAGAACTCTTTGCTTGTTTCCATGACTTGCCTGCTGTGAATAAGGCTGCGATGAATAGCGAGTTACATATATCTCTCCAAATAAATATTTTCAGATTTGGTAGATACCCAGAAGAGAGATTCCAGGGTTATATGATAATTCTAGGCTTAATTTTTTATATATATATATATATATATATATATATATATATATATATTTTAATTTATTTTGACAGAGGGGAGAGAGAGAGAGAGAGATACAGAGACAGAGAGAGAACTGAACTAGGGGAACTCTCAATTCAGCACATGGTTCCGCACGGGCCGGGGCCGCGACTCGATCCCCAGTCCCTGGTGCTGCAAAGTGAGCGCCTAACCCACTGAGCCATCCCGGCTTCCCCTAGGCTTAATTTTTGTAAGGAACCTCCATACAACCTTCCATAGTGGCTGAATGAATTTACATTGTCAGCAGCAATGTCTTTGTTCTCCACAACTTCCCCAACACTTGTTATTCTTGTTTTGTTCATAATAGACATTCTAACGTATGTGAGGTGGTATTTTATTGTGGTTTTGATTTGCATTTCCCTCATACATAGTGAAGTTGAGCATTTTTTCACATGTCTGTTGGTCATTTGTTTGTCTTCTTGGGAGAAGTGTTTATTCAGGTCCTTTACCCATTTTTTAATTGAATAGTTTGTTTTTTGTTATTGACTTGTATGAGTTCTTTATATATTTTAGGTATTAGCTCTTACTGGAGGTGTTGTCAACAAATATCTTCTCACATTTGGTTGGTTGCCTCTTTGTTTTGTTGATGGTTTCTTTTGCTGTGCAGAAGCTTTTTGGTTCAACATAGTCCTATTCATTTATTTTTGCTTTTAGATTCAAATATATAAAATCCTCTCTAAATCCAAGGCCCATATGTTTAATACCTATGCTCTTTTCTATGCAACTTACTGTTTCAGGTCTCCTGTTTTGATTTATTTTGAGTTAATTCTGGTAGATGGTGATAGGTAACAGTTTAGTTTCATTATTTTGTGTGTGGCTTTCCAGTTTTCCCAGCACTATTTATTAAAGAGATTGCTTTTCTCCATTGTATGTTTTTGGCTCCTTTGTCAAAAATTATCTGCCCACATATACATGAGTTTGTTTCTGGGTTCTCAATTCTATTCCATTGGTCTTGAGTGTCTGTTATTCTGCTAATATCATATAGTTTTGATTGTTGTCATTTTCTAATATAAAATCAAGTCGGGGAGTGTGATACCTCCAGCCTTGTCCTTGTTTTCTTGGGATTGCTTTGACTATTCAGGGTCTTTTGTGATTCCATACAAATCTCATATCTTTTGTTCTGCTTCTTTAAAAAAATGTCATTGGGATTTTGATTGCAATTGCATTAAATCTGTATAATTCTTTGGGTAATATGGCCATTTAAACTTTGTTGATTCTTTCAATCCATGAACATAATGTTTATCTCCATTTCTTGTGACTTCTTCAAATTTTTAAATAATGTCTTAGAGTTTTCAGTGTATAGGACCTTCATATTCCATGTTAAGTTTATTCCTAGGCATTTATATTTTTTATTGCAATTAAAAAAGGTATTGTTATTTTTATTTCTTTTTCTAAAATTTCATTTTAGTACTTGTACATAGGAATGCAATAGATTTTTGTACATTGATTTTGTATTTTGAAGTTTTACTATATTTGTTTATTGTTTCTAAAAGTTTTCTTTTTCTTTTTTCTGTTTTTTTTTTGTTTGTTTGGTTTGTTTGTTTGTTTGTGGTGTCTTTAGGGTTTTCTATATAAAACATATCATCATCTATAGAAAGTGACAATTTAACTACTTCATTCCTAATTTTAATACTTTTTATTTGTACCTGTTTTTTTAAGATTTATTTTATTGTTTTTGACAGAGAAAGAGAGAGGAATAGAAAGAGAGACAGAGAGAAGGGGGAGGGCCCAGAGCAGTCTCCATAGTTGTACAGCATCAATTCTCAACATGGTTTCATTCCACACAGGTGGGTGGGGGCTGCACAGGGTGGGAACTGAGCTGGGGGCCTCCAGCCTGGGAGGCATGCTCCCTGGAGCCAGAGGCCAAACTGGGGAGCAAGAACTGAACTGGGAGCCTCCCACATGGGAAGTATACCCCAGTTCAGCATATGGATCCACATGGGCTGGGGCCGGGATTCGATCCTTAGTCCTTAGGGCTGCAAAGTGAGTGTTTAACCTGCTAAGCCATCCTGGTTTCCCCTATTTCTATCTTTTTCTTGATTGCTCTGGCTAAGCTTTCAAGTTTTTGTTGAGTAACAGTGGTGAAAGGAAGCATCTTTGCTTTATTCCTGATCATAAAGGAGAAACTTTCAGTTTTGCACCATTAAGTATGGCATTAGCAGAGTGTTATATGTGGCCTTTATTGTGTTGTGGTACTATCTTCTATACCCATTTTGTTAAGGTTTTT
Source organism: Craseonycteris thonglongyai (assembly GCA_004027555.1). Taxonomy (NCBI): domain Eukaryota; kingdom Metazoa; phylum Chordata; class Mammalia; order Chiroptera; family Craseonycteridae; genus Craseonycteris; species Craseonycteris thonglongyai. The sequence continues at coordinate 21,724 of PVKE010010534.1, read as the reverse complement.
TATTATAAATGAATGTTGTTGGATCTTCTCAAATACTTATTCTGCAACTATTGATATGATGTAATTTTTTTATCTTTTAATTTTAGAGGCAATGGTTATACAACATTATGAATGTACTTAATACCATTACATTGTACCTTTAAAAATGGTTAAAATCCTAAATTTTGTCATGTATATTTTACTATAATAAAAAGTTTTACCACAAAGAATAAAATAAAATAATTTACACACACACACACACACACACACACTGCTGATACTCAAACCCTTTTTCCAAGAAGCTTAGGATCTGGTTGTAAAAAGTCATAAGTCATGATAAAGAAAGATGTTTATTCTGTAGTAAAAGTTAACACAAAGTGCTATGGAAGCATGAGTTGAGAATTAAAGGAAAACCAGAATTGAGCCTGTTCAGGAGCAAATTGTCTATGTGTCTTATCCTGTTTTGCCAAAATTCCTGTGATCTTTCCACTGCCATTCCTCTGTATATAATGGATTATACTCTCCTTGAAACAAAATTACCCTTATATATATTTAAGTAACCAAATTTCTCTGTATTCATTATTCTACTACACATAATAGTTTCATAAATGCACTTTATTTATACTAAATTGTGCCCTTTATATATGACTTTCAGGAATTATCACTTTCTTTGTATATGTAATATGTAATAAATGCAAGTTCACAAGTAGATTTTTAAAGGCAAGTATATTGTATTTTATTTTTTGAATCCTTAGAATGTAACAACCTTTACATACTTAATAAACATATTTTATATATTGCATTTAATATATATAATTTAATTATCTCTATTCACACTAGCATTACAATCTTAATTCTTTTGTTGCATGTCACATATAAAAGTTTCCTAATAAAAATCTCATAAAATTAGGTGATGGGGCTTAGGGAACATTCAGAAGTCAGGAATAGGGCTGAGAATACTTTTCTTCTGCCACTGTTCCAGAGTGTTAGGCCCTTGTTTGATTTCAGGTCTTCTATTACAAAAGCTCTGAAGAGAAATCTGGAACTGCTTTACAATTCTTCAGAAAATATCCATTTTTTTAAAGATTTATTTTTATTGTTTTTTGACAGAGAGAGAGAAACAGGGAGAAGGGTGAGGGCCCAGAGCAGTCTCCATAGTTGACAGCATTAGTTTTCCATATAGTTTCACGCCACAGGTGGGCACGGGGCTGTGCAGGCAGGAACTGGGCCTATGAGGGCAAGAACTGAACTGGGGGCACACCCCAGTTCAGCACATGGGTCTGCGTGGGCCGGGGCCAAGATTCGATCCTTGGTCCCCGGGGCTTCAAAGTGAGTGCTTAACCCGCTGAGCCATCTCAGCTTCCCCAGAAAATATCCATATTTTTTTGAAGGATAGTTTGAGCCTTTGGCAGAGGGTGGTTTGAATTTATCTGAACCATTATGTGATTGGTCCACATTTGGTCACATTTCAATCACCTTTTCTTCCCATTTGCTCTTCCTGATCTCCCAATGTCTGACATAACATCTCGTTCATTTCTAGAGTAATAAACTGTGAAGAGAGACAAAGAATTAATGCATCAAATTAGTGACAAAGCAGAGAGCAAAGGCAGGACTCTGAAAGTGTAATAACTTACCCAACACCTTTGTTTATGAGGAATGCCTTCAGTGACCAAAAGCAAGAATTTTGTTTTATCAGTTTATCCTTGTGCAAAGGTTGTTTTATGAATAATTTGACTATGTTGTCTTTGTTTTGTGAATTTATTATTTTAAAAGTAATGATATATATGGGGAAGCCCGGATGGCTCAGTGGGTTAGGCGTTCACTTTGCAGCGTAGGGGACCGGGGTCAAGTCCCGGCCCTGGCCCGTGTGGAACCATATGCTGAGCTGGGAGCTCCCCCAGTTCAGTTCTCTCTCTGTCTCTGTATCTCTCTCTCTCCCTGTCAAAAATAAAATAAATAAATAAATAAATTTTTTTTTTTAAGTTATGATATAATTAAGAAAACAAAGGTTACAAGTTTTATAATAATATTTAGTTTACACAAGACATTTGCAATTTATTTCCTAACCCAAATTGAGAAAGAACCAATTAACATTTTATCTTAAGATTTTAATACCTATAAACCCTATAAAATTAACAATATATTTTGAAATGTTGTATTTTTTTTTCACATCATACTAATGAAATATAATATACCCAACATGAAAGAGAAAATTAATGGACATAATTAGAAATGTAGAAAGTAAGGTTAATTCAGGAAAATGCACACATTTGTCACTCTCTCTTACTACTATTAGGGAGTAAATAAATATAGAAATGGAAAACACTTGATTACTTTATTTTTGAAAACAAAAGTCAGATTGTCAAAATAAATATGTAGAAAATAACATCATTTTGATCATTTGAGAAGACAAAAGTAATATATTTTTAATGGAAAAAGTGTTAGAAAATAAAAATGATTCTTTTGGAAATAGCTCAATCATTATTGATGAAACTGAGATAGCTTACATTTTCTTCTAAAAAGAAAAAAAGAAAAAAAAGAAAAGAAACTTAAAAGGAAAAGAAAACAAATTTTGGCATTATCACAGTGCATAAATGTTACACATATTTCTGGTCAGATGACGGTATTTGAGAGACACTTTATAATTGCTTAGAATGGGTAGTAGAATATTGTGCTTGCTGACAGTTTAGGGTTTGTATAAACTTGAGTTAACCATATGTTGTATTCTTAGAATAGCCTTCCACTCATGTTTAAAATTTAAACCAAAAAGAAAAAATATATAGTTTTTAATATTAAATGATATAATTTTAGTTTATGATGTTCTCAATTGTACAGAAAATTACACCTTTCTATTAATAAGGGAGCACAAAATATTCCCTTTTCATTTGTCCAGAAGAAAGAAAGAAAAAAAGAGAAGATAAGATTATGAAATACTGGAATAGATATTACAAGTGACCCACAATATCAATTTTTTTTACTATATTTTACAGTTATGGAAAGTTAAATAGGCTTAAATTTTAACATATAAATATGCTTTGATTTCCTAGTACCTGTAATTAATTCCCCAAAGCAAAATTCCCTATAATAATCTATAGATATATAGGAAGAAAAAAAACATTATAGTTAAGTCAATTATGCAATTAAAAGAATGCAATTATATCTGTCATTATATTTCTCAGAAATAAGAAAAGTTATGTACTGGGCATTGCTTTTGACAGATTTCTTTGCCAAATGTTTTTTACTTGCTCCAAAATATGTATGGGCAAACTGAAGTCTGATTTATTTTAGGATTGTAGAAGAACTTTTTTGTATCTGGAGAATAAAAGGAGAAGTTCTTAAGACTTAAAATCAATAAAATTGGACAGGAAAAAAATAAAAAATAAAATCAGGAAATTGATCCCAATGAGGCAATCTACACGCAAATAAAGCAGTAATCACTAAGAAACACCTCAGATGCCTCTCGTAATATTGGTTTCAGTGGATTTAAAATAAATAGAATACTAGAATTTTATTACCCACAGCTATGTTTGGAAATATCTAATTATGATTGTAGGCATTTACATTTCTATATTAATGAACATATTATAACAGCAATATGTAATTTTTAGACTAGATATGCCATTTATCTGTTTAGTCTGCTAATTTACACCCACTGCATAGTTAGAGCAGACCTTGATATTACTTTATTTTTGAATGCCCAGAGTACTGGTAACTGAGAACATTTATACACAATTTGTCATTGGTAAGAATAAAACTCTCGCCAGCACAGGCATTACTGTAGGATGCACTCTTCCTATGAATGGTGTCTGGAATACTACAAATTCATTGCTGACAGCACTGCTGCATTTCACTTCAGCGACTCCCCCAACCAGGCTCCAATTTTCCATTCACACTGCTAGCCACTGAAATTTCCCTTTGTCTTCACTGACTGTTTTTTTTCTCTTAACAAATAGGCCCAGCTGCTGCTGCAGCCTGTTGCCACACTCCCCCATACTGCTCTTGCTGAGGATGGCAGCAAGAGAAAGAATAACAGCTGGGATTGGCTTACTTTGGCATCTAAATAATTTTGGGTGGTTCCATTCCTAACTTTATTATATTATTTAATTTTATAATCTTTCCTTCTGCTGAACTTTAAAAATAATAAATGAATGGTTCTTTTCCAAAATGTTTTCCTCATGTGTGTATGACACTTTTGTACCTGGCTGCTCAAGGCAAACAAACTGGTTCACTTTGTACATTATTTTTTTCCAGTTTTAAGCACCTTTTGGAAAAGAAAGTATCAAAAACAAATTTGTTAGTGGAATCTTGGACACATTACTTAACCCTTCTCTGACTCAAAGAGGTGGGTAATAAATAGCACCTTTATCAATGATTGTGGTAAGAATTAAATGAAAGAGCAGTTGAATGCATTTAGAATAGTGCCTGACACATAGTAAGTGCTAAATAATTGTTTGATGGAAGTAAAATCAAAAAGAGAGAGGGAGAGGGAAAGTGCAGAAGAAAGCACGCCAAACCAAGAATAGAGAAAGGAGGGGAGTAGGGTCAGCAAGGAGGAAGGAAGAAGAAAGAAAGGAGAAAGGAAATGAGGGAGAAAGAAATAACTGCTGAAATATGGAAAAACCATTCGTTTCACTTATGCAATTAGGACTAATATTACACACTTAGTATTTTATCTTATATATTGTGTTTCAACCAAATAATCACACCAAATCACTAATTAGAACAAAGAGTGACGTTTAGGAGAACCTGTGGAATTTGCCCAAATCACATAATTTTATTGATGGTAAGAATTTCAAATATTTATTTTTATTGCTTTTGACAGAGAGGGAGACAGTGAGAGACAGAGAGAATGGGGAGGACCCAGAGCAGTCTCCATAGTTGCATGTCATTAGTTTTTCTACATAGTTTCATTCCACAGGTGGGAGCAGGGCAGGAACCAGTTGGGGGCCTCCTGACCAGGGCAGAAGCCAGAACTGGGGCGTCCCACATAGAAGGTTTAACCCAATGAGAAAATGGACTGTGGGCACACTCCAATTTGGCATGTGTGTCCACATGGGCCGGGCTGGGAATCAATCCTCAGACCCCAGGGCTGCAAGGCGATTGCTCAACCCAACGAGCCCATCCCAGTATCACCTTGATGATAGGAATTTTAGTGATTTAAATCATATTCATGACATCCAGACCTGTGCTCAAACACATTTATCATTTTTAATTTGTACATTCTCATAGAAAGGAATACCATTATTTGATAAGGAAGTCCATTCTTTTTTGAATATTCAATTGAAAAGATAATATTTACCTACCTAATTCCAAATCTGACTTCCTACAAGGGCTGTCCAGAAGGTATCCAACCATGTAATACAAAAAATAGAGGCATTTATGACTGGATTTTTTTCCAGACAGCCCTCATATATCTTTGAATTTTTAGCCTCAATTCTTTCCTCTAATACCAGTAGCGGACCCCCAAATGTTTAAGGATAGATATCATGCCCTTTTGAGGAGGGTGAATATTCATCGCCATCATTATCCTTTCTCTGCTGTCAGTCTTCTAATCATGCTCCTTTTGACAATGTCACCATTAGAATGGAGCACTGCAATCAATACTCGACATTTCTGCCTTGTTCACAAAATAGTGCTGCTAACTGGAGACTTGTTTATTAAAGCCACCTGAGTTGACAGCGGCTTATTTGACAAATATGCTAACCTATTAGTTTATGGTAAGATTGCTGTCAGTCCTTCTAAGGGTTTTTCTCATAGGATCTAAGCCAGCTATTTCCTCTACTTCACATGTGTGGTTTATTTGTTGAGTTAAGGAAAAATCTCTCCTCTCCGATCTTGAATGTGGATCATAAACACAGTAACAGCATGTGGTGCCCTGGAAATGGACAGGAGCCCTGGAGTGAAACAGTCTTACACACAAAGATTATTTCTGCTATTATGTTCCTTATTTTCTTAACATCGGGTTCCACATTTATTGTCTTAAGGGACTACTTAATTAGAAATGATGGAACTTACATTTGTGGTAGACATTCCTTTTAAGTATTTTAAAATTTAACATACACATTTTGGGGACTCTTTCTAAAATGTCAATATTTGGGAGAAGTTAAACACATTAAAGACAAACAAAATTAGAATATATAAAATATTTTTACATGGCTTTGGTTTTCAGGAAAGACATAGACCAATAAATGTCACTGCTAATTTTCTTCCTAAGTATTATAAGATACTTTATATAATGATAGGTTAAATTAAAATTTGTTAACATGAAGAAGTAAAACACAAATCTTTCTTCCCAAATAAAGTAAGCAGGAGATTTTAAATGTCTTAACAATTTTTATTTTAAAAGATTCTGGAATGGTCACCACAGCAGAATGTCAGAATTAAAATACCATCATAGCTGTGATTGCTTAATTTTGTAACTTTAATTTGCTGTCATTTTGCAGATTTGCCAGTCTCTCTGAGCATTTGTAGGAAGTCCTGTGTTTTAAAAAAAGGATCGTGATTTTTTTTTAATTTTTCCATTAACTCTTTTTATATCAAATAAGCTCTAGAAAAATAATTTCACTGAAAACTTTATATGTTAAAAAATATGCATCCTTAAAATTAAATTCTTACAAAACTTCTATTTTCCCAAAACTTATTTGTAAACTCTGTTCTTTTTTTGTTTATAAGATTAACTTCATCCAGGTTGTTTACCTGTATTACTAACTTATGAGTTGTTTACACTTTTTTTCAATTTTGAATGTAGAGGTAGAATGGCTCTAAGAATAGCAAAACATTGTTATTATTACAAGGTTTGTTACTATCTTATATATCTCTGCATACAACAGTTTTTATAGCACTAATTGTCAATGTTTCAATAATTTTATACTATAATAAATAAGATATTCTCTCAGAAGATAACACACAACAGACTCACTGCTCTACTATAAATTAAATTTGCTTTGTAAGGTATGTTTGGAGTGTTTTTGCAGTTATTACCAGTAAATTATCCTCAGAACTATTTATCTCTAACGTGACACAGTTTCATTCCACACAGGTGGGTGGGGGTCCTGCACAGGGCAAGAACTGGCTGAGGGCCTCCCACATGGGAGGCATGCCCCTGAGAGTTGGGAGTCAAAATGGGGGCCGCCCACGTGGGAAGTTCACCCTGGAGAGAACCAAACTGGTTTTATAGTCCATCTTCTTTCACTGTAATTGACTGATATCTTAATGTCAATTTAATGTACTCTTCATAATTAGGCTGACCATACATCCCATTCTTATATGGGACAGAAAACAATAGTACTGTCCTGTTTTAAATACTATGTATGGTCAGCCTACTGACAACTTGAATTTAGCCCAGTGAGACTAGGCTGACCATATGTACCTTTGAAATAGGACAATACCATTGTTTTCTGTCCATTTAAAACAGAACTTTTGGTCAGCCTATTCACACTATACGTAGAGTGATCTTTAAAAATGCAAATCTTGTTCATTTTGCTACCCAAAGTAACTTTGTAATAGAAGAATGCACATGGCTTTTTAGAGAAAATGCATACTTCTCGGTATGGTACACTATACATTTTTAAGATCTAAACCCTGTTTACTTTTCCCCTTCTTGTATAGATAGATGATAGATGATAGATAGATAGATAGATAGACCATTTTTTGAGTTTCAGCCTGTAGAGCTATAAAACTCCATGGCATAGTAGAAATTATCAAGCTTCTTATTGCCTTCAGGCCTTCGTACATTGCTTCTGCTTCTTAGAACATCTCCTCTTTTTTCTATATTCACCATTCCTATTCTGCTTACTGAGAATGTCTGCACGTTTTTAGGATTTGATTTAGATATGTTATGCCTTTGTCAATTTTTCCTTAACTTTTTCATCATCCATGCATACTCTATTACAATTATTTTACTATACTGCAATTGTCTATTTACCTATTAATTTCACAGGGATAAATTTGTTAAGAGTAGGAAAAATATTTTAATCATCACTATATCACAAGCAAATATCACAATACCTAGCAAAGGGTAAAATCTCAATAAATATGAGCGGTAGTCAAAAAATTCACAAAATGAAGAGGAAGAAGAGTTAAAGAAAAACTATTATTTTTCCTTTTCAATAGATTCACCCTTAATCGTAATACACTTTTCAGATCTTTCAATATGTTTATTTGTACCATTGAAAATAAATGTTTTGTTTTTGCTCTGAAATTGCAGCTTTAACCTTCTTGTCATCTATAAATTTCTTCCCTTGAAGCTGTTTTCATATTTGAGAACAAATAATAATCAGATGGAGCCAGGTCTGGACTGTATGGACAGTAGTTTAATGTTTGGAAGCCATACTTGTGAAGAGCAACATGCCATTGCTCTTGTGCCCTGGGGTGTTGCCATGTAAATGCAGTACCCCCTTTGGTCCATTTTTTCTCTTTTCTCCTTCACAGATTCTTTTAACTGTTCTGGCAGACTGGAATAGCACTCTCCAGTTATTACAACACCTTTATCCTTGTTCTCCATCAGCAGAATACCCTCCATACCCCAAAAAACACTAGTTGTGATATTTCCTGCTCTCTGCACCACCTTGAACTTCTTAGGGGATGGATGGTGTGCCCTTTTCATGCCGCTGACTGGAGTCCTGCTTTGACTCAGGCTTAAAGTGATGAACCCAACTTTCATCTCCAATGACAGTTCAGTTTAAAGCTTTGTATCTGTTGTCTCTGCACAGGTCCAAAAACTGTCATGCATACTTGACACACTGTTGTTTTTGAAGCTGCATGAGCATTCTCGTTACCCATTTTGCACTGACTTTTGACATCCTTAGGTGCTAATGGAGAATATTCAGAATGGTTGTATGTGATACTCTAACCATTTCTGCGAGCTGCTTTTTATTCGATCTGGCATCTTCGGTTGGCCTCAACAAGGCATCCTGGAGAGAGGTCATCTTCCATTAACTCTCTCCTTGCTTGAAAAGGCTATGCCACTTATAAACCATGGATTTCCCAGGGAAACAATCCCCATGAACTGCTAACATATCTTTCAAAATGGTTTGAGACATTTTCCCTTGTTTTATGAGGAACTTAATGATGGTTTGAAACTCAATTCTATCCATACTTGAGGTTTTCTACACACTTGATGTTCTTCCATGCTATCTGAAAGAACATGATGCGAGAGGCTTAAATTTGGCACATATACTAATAATAAGGCAAAAAATCAAACTGTGTGCACTAGTTCTATACTCCTATGTCTCCAATAATGCCCTGTTCCACAAATTTCTTGACCATTTCTTGTATATGGATGAATGTGTTGTGCTATGGTCAACTGGTCTTTTCTGGATACTCATTCTATATAAGAAACATGTGGAAAAAACTATTTCAGTGACAAAAAAGTACCTTTTTTCCTTTTTTTTTTTTTTTAGCTGAGGGACCCAGAAATATCCTGTTTAGAAGTAACTTGGGAATTATTCAGAAATATATTATCCTAAACTTTTAATCATTTCAGGTTGACATTATCTTTTGTTATCACAAAATAATTCTTTTAAGCACTACTCCAGATAATTTCAAATCAGCTTCTTTGTTTGGTAACAATATAGTATATGAAACAACCTTTTAAAGACACCATTAAAGTGATTTAAATTTTCTCCTTCATAAAATCACTTATTTAGTAATGTACACAAATTATAAATTCCAGTATAGGAACTATAAGCCCTTTATACTGTGTGACATGGTTATGGAAAAATATTTAGTGGGGTTAGTTTCATTATTTGATATTAATAGTCAACCTCCTTAGGGCATTTATTAGTACTCATATAATATAGAAAATAGAAATTGGTCATTCTCTTTTTTTTTTAAGATTTATTTTTATTGTTTTTGACAGAGAGACAGAGAGAAGGGGAAGGGAAATTGGTCATTCTCAAAAGAAGATTATATATAATTACCATTGCTAGATGAAGATTATATAGAATATAAAACATAATGATGGAAATGAATGTGTTGGTTACAAAAATATTCAAAATTATGCTCAAATCTATTTTTTACTTTGTATTTTCTGTTTAAAACAATAATTGTCAACATATATTTTGGAATTTTAACAAACTTAATGATTAAAATGAAGATAGTAAAGGGTATGGATTAGAATATTTAAAGATTGCTTCTTGACCAAGGTGAGATCTCATGTGGGCATTGAAGGATGGGTAGTAAAGAGAGAACAAGGAGGAAGGCACTGCACTTATGCAAAAGGGCAAAAATGAGATGAAATTTATAGTGTAGTTTTAAGAGAAAGCCAAACTTTTGAGAAAGAGCAGGAAATACCTTTGAATAAGCAGATGGCAGCCAGTTTGCAAGATATTTTCTATTTATTAAAAGATAATAAAGTGTGACAAATTGTGATTTTTGTACAAATAAAAAATCAAATATAATTCATTCTCTTGTTCTGTCAAAATGTACTATCTCAGAACTATCTCTAACGTGACATTTCAATTTCATCTAGAGTGTACTCATTTAAAAAGTAGAAAACAGACACAAAATAAGATATTTTTTTCTTATGTAAAAGAGGTCATACTATGAATGACAATTGCCCTGACTAGTTTAAGTTTTGTAATAATTTACATATTTCTCTATTATGCATCATAATTATTGCCTTAGTCCAAAATATATTTGTGGCATAAAATTTTTATTTACCAAAACATTAAGAAGATAGACTTACCCCGGGTTCTGGGGATCGAATCCCGGCCCTGGCTCGTGTGGACCCATATGCTGAGCTGAGAACAGCTCAGTTCTCACTGGGACACGCTTCCCATCTAGGAAGCCCCCAGCTTACAGGGGCATGCCTCTCATGTGGGATGCCCTCAGCCCAGTTTCTGCCCTGAATGGCCCAGTGCCCCACCTATGGAACAAAACCATATCAAAAACTAATGACGTACAACTATGGAGACTGCTCTGGGCTCTCCCACTTCTTTCTGTCTCTCTGTCTCTCTCTCTGTCTCTCTCTCTGTCTCTCTCTCTGTCAAAACAATAAAAATAATTTTTTAAGGAAGAAAAAAAGTAGACTCAGACATAATTTACTGCATCTATTTACTTTTTTAACTGAACATAATTATTGAAATTACAAAAACAGATTTGTAAGGACTCCAAATAGGTTATCTAGTTCATGGTTTAATCTCCTCAAGGGCACACATTTAACCTACCACAAAATAGGTACTATTGAAGACTTTGTTTTTCTTAATCAGTTTAATCCATTTCACTAATTTTAGGTGGATTACTTAAAAGCTTTATTGATGAAAAAATTCCATTTAATAAATAAAGCTCTCTGGAGAGAATGAGATTCCACAACAGTTCTTAGTATTTAGCAAAGCTTAGTATTTAGAAAACTTAAAGAAAACAAATTCTTTATTATATCTAAGGTAACTCCTCCATGCTTTTTTGATTTAAGATCATTCTCTCTAGTGCTTTGCACTTCACTTATAACAGTAGAATTGCGTTAGTTGCTATAGTCTGCCTTCAAATAGGAAGGTGTGGGTGTATGTGTGCAAATTCTGTCTCTTCCAATGGTAAAAACATAATGGAGGTATATGAAGTGTAGCCTATTAATATTATTCTTTGTGTGACCTTGGAATTTCATGTAGTTTTAACCTATAAATCACCGTTTTTTAACAATAGAAATGCTGTTTTTCTCCTGCCAGCTTCTAGGAGCCTCCACATTCACCCATGGCTGCCCAAGTTATGGTAGAACCCATGGGATTTTTTTTTTTCTTCTGGGCCATGTCCAAACTCTCCCATCTTCCCCAAATATTTCTTATCATCAGTATTTAATTTAGTCTCCAAGTTCCTCAGAGCCACACTATCTGGTAAGCAGGGAATTGAAAAATAACCTTATTTGATTTGAATGCTATTTACAATACAGACTGCATAAATAGTATATTCTTATTTTAGCACTGTTTGGAGGAATCAAATTCCAAGCTAAGGAGAACAATGATGGTAGCTTCAGGTAACTTATGGAGATATACGGTCTATGGGTACCAGAGGAGCCCTTTAAAAAGTGCTGGGAACAGAGAAAGTGCTCAATTAATATGAGCTTCTGTTATTAACTATGATGAAGATGGTGGTCGTGGTGGTGGTATATGTTAGAGCAGGAGCTATATCTTATTTATTTTTATCTTCTGTTTGAAATATAGTGCTTTGTCCTTTGCATAGATTTATTCAATACATATAGTCATACAGAAATTCAATAAGATGTATTGATTCAACCAAACAAAATCTTCTCTTTAAAAATAATGAGTAGGGGTATGTCAGGATAGCTCAGCTAGTTGAGTGCTTGCCTTGCATTCTTGATGTCTGGGAATCAAATTCCAGCCCTGGTCTGTGCAAACCCATATGCTGAACTGTGGCACAACTGGGAATAGCTGAGATGGTGGTGAAGGTTCTGCCCTCCTATGAGGGAGGCCCCCAATTTGGCTCCCACCCCTTGCAGCCCCACATCCACCTGTGTGGAATAAAAATGTGTCACAACTAATGATGTACAATTATGGAGACTGCTATGGGCCCTCCCTACTTTTCTCTCCCTTACACCTTCTCTCAAACAGTGATATAAAGCTTAAAATTAAAAAAAAAAAAAAAGAATATTGAGTAAGAAGTTAAATATCAAACTTGTTGTGAAGTATTATTTGAACTGTTTTTGATGTTTTAATTCATCATAGGACACATAATAAGACTGTATAACCCTACCTCCCCTTGGAAGTTAGCATGGCTTTGTGACTAGCTTTGGCCAATTAAATGAGATCAGAATTAACAACTGCCACTTCTCTGCAGAAACTATGAGCCATGAGACTGAGGGTGTGATTTGTCACATTTCCTTTTTCTGACTCAGCAGTCACAAATGCACTTGCCAAGATGGACACTCCATTATTGTGGGCCCCAGAGTTAATTGCTAAGCAGGGAACAACTTGAAGACTTGCCTTGGATATGTAAACTGACCTAGAAATAAATGTCTGTTGTTTTAAGCCACTAATATTTCTGGGATGGTTTTACATTGTTTCATAACCTGTCCTCTCCTGACTGACAACTGGCAGCCCATTTATTTGTGAAGAAACATTTTGGCTAGCAGACATGACTAAGCAAACTATTTTCTCCACATACAAATAATTTATGTTCAGGTGTCACTCTACATAACTGATTATGCCAACTCTCTTCACACTAAACGTGAAATTCTTACCTTACAAGGAAGAAATACAGCATCTCTAATATTTGAATAGAAAAAAACCAGCTTCTGACTGGCTGTCCACAGTGCTGAATCGGGGATAAAATCTAGCTGGCTATTTGTCTCCTGAATTTTAGCACGTTGGAGTTATGTGAGGAGCTAGACTTACCAAATTATTGTATCTCACACTCCTTTTTTTTCTTTCTCATACTTCAGAAAGTATAGAGTGAAGTGACAACTTATAACAGGTACAATTGTTAAATAATCACTTTGGCCTTTCAGGGGCAAGCAGAGCAACAAGGGAGACTGAAGAGTGGAGAAAATAATTCTAATTTTTATTTTTATACCTAACATACTTTGTACTTCTCTCAGCTTCAACAATATTTCTGGGATTCTTGTTGCTCCGCTTTTGTTTGTTTGTTTAAGATTTATTTTATTGTTTTTGACAGAGACAAAGAGAGAGACAGAGAAAATTGGGAGGCCCCAGACCAGTCTCCATAGTTGTATGTCTTCAGTTTTCGACATGGTTTTGTTCCACACAGGTGGGCGGGGCCACGCAGGGCAGGAACTGGGCTGGGGGGCCTCCCATACGAAAGTCACGTTCCCTTGAGCCAGGGGCTGAACCAGGGGGCGAGAACTGAACTGGGGGCACCCTGCATGAGAAGCACACCCCGGTTCAGCATATGGGTCCTCACAGGCTGGGACCACGATTTGATCCTGGGCCCCAGGGCTGCAAAGCGAGCTCTCAACCCACTGAGCCATCCCGGCTGCCCCCGCTCTGCTTTTACATATGAGTATTGTTGAGTATTTTAAGTGTTTTAAAATATACTATATGCCTTAGAAGTCATTTTTGTTGCATTTTTTTCAGTAAATGCTTATAAGTGAAACTAAGATGAAATATGTAGTTTTAGTGGCAACTAAAAGAGATATGTGAAGAAATACTATTTTGAAAGGACTGCCTTTCTGTTTATATATTACCATTCTTAAGTTTTGAGTTTATTCTTAGGTTTTACAATAGTTTTACTGCCTTGGTTTAAAATGAAGAATTAGGATAAAACAATTGAAATGTGGATTATTGAATACAAAAAATATTAAATGCAGAAAAATACTAGTCATAATTCAAAAGCTTTGTTAACTATATTAATATGGATTATTTTTAGGCCTGAATTGTTCTCATATTATAACTGAGTAAACTTGTTTCTCCACATAGCTGGTAAATAGAACTCTCTTATTAATTCAACTTTAGATGAAATGAGTAAGGAAAGTACTTTCTAAAAACATTACTCATTTTATATTGTTTAATGGTTTACTGTGCTCTATTAAAAACAGCATTGGGGAAGCCAGGATGGCTCAATGGGTTAAGCGCTCGCTTTGCAGTGCTGGGGACTGAGGATTGAATCCCAGCCCCGGCCCGTTCAGACCCATATGCTGAACTGGGGAGTTGCCCCAGTTCAGTTCTCTCTCTGTCTCTGTATCTCTCTCTCTCTCTCTCTCTCTCTCTCTCTCTCTCTCTCTCTCTCTCTCTCAATAAATAAACAAATAAATAAATAAATTTAAAAACAGCATAGTATTGTTAGACCTATTTTAAGCATTCATACAGTCTAATTCACAAAGGAGAATTGATTATTTTTCCCATATTTTATTATTTTATATTTTATATTTACTTCTTTGTGTTATTTTTATACTAATGAAAGGATGGTGAGAAGGGCAGTATGGGTTAAGCAGGGTCAATGGGAGATATTAAAAGCAAACGGTGTCTATCCATTGCTTTCAGGTTTTAGAATAGTTATAATATTAGGGTGCTTCTTCCAATATGAATAAAAATACTATTTTTAAATATCTATTATGCACCCAGTGATTTTTATGCATCATCTCAAATCCTCCAAATAGCTTTCTAAATTATTTATATTTTATTCATAAGCTAAAAGAGCCTCAATTATTTAAATGCATTGCCCAAGTAAAGCCATGTAGTCAGCAAATGGCAAAACTGGACTCAAACCCAGTGTCTGTCTATGATTTTGTAATACATACAATAGACTGAATTATGCATACAGGTTTTTGAAGATAATTTCTTTAGTATACAAGACTGTCTTTTCCAGTAGTGTATAGATTAGTCTTCATTACATTTTTCTATATGAGATATTAGCTTTTATAATAATTATGTTTTAAGGATGGAGACATCTATTTGGGGAGTTACTATATGAACTCTGAAATGTGTTTTCCAAATAACTTTTTCCTCAGGGTAAGTGTACACCTAATGAAAATGTTGAGAAAAAGTACACATTGTATTTAAACCGTACAATATGCCTTGAGCCATGTCATAGCATTTATTTTTGGTTTTGTTTTGTTTTTCTCAGCAAACTAAACTGTTGTTGGTAAGGAGAATTGCTCCATGTAAATACTAGCATTAGCTGATAATCTCATTTTTAAGATAGGGGACTAACATGCCATTTCAAGATTTTCTGTATTATTGATGGAGAATTTTTTTGAACTTCGTGGTTATGCTATAAGATCAAATATACAGCAGTTGTTTAAAAAATTCAAAAAGATTTTTTTTAAAGAAGAGGTAAAATGTATATGTGGGAATAAATTATATGTTGCATACTGTTTGAATTATTTTTCTCAGTACATCGTAATTTGTCAGACATTTCTCAGTACTTTCTCAATACTTCGAATTTGTCAGATGGCTTTACTTTTACTTCTTGGCAGGCGTCTTTGAATCCTTAAAATGAATGCAGCAAGTGTACCACAGTGTATATTTCTTTTACTTAGCTCTTGAAACAATGAGCTTAGTGAAAGAACACAGCTCTGCTAGGCCTGTTGTCAGCTGCTGGCTGCCCATAAGGCTCAGCTGCTGAAATATCCTCCTTAGGTGCACAGACAGGGCTGGTTAACTATTGAGAGTGCCTTTAGTAATGCAGCCCTAGTTGGGTAGGGCAGAGTCCCAGGGAGTCATCATGCGTGGCCAATGGTTTTTATATGTTTAGTATTGATTCAGAGTATGCATGTAGTACTTAAACAGAACAAAATATCTGAAGAAAGCAGTTCTTTCGATTGATACACTTTTTAATAAACAAATTTAGCCTCATTTTCAGGGGCAGGACTGAAATTCCTGTCCTCCTCCTATAACTTATTTGCTTTGCAAATACACTAGTGCACTTTATTCTAGTGGTTAAACAAAGAAGTAGCTCTTTAATTTGTTGTTAGAACAATTTTCATTTTCCAAAAATGTGCTTATGGTTAGGTGTGTAGCTGAAACCATAAAATTAGGGGAACTCTTCATTCTCTGTACCTGAAGAAATTTCTGACAGTAGATAATTTGGCAGAGTATGCTCTATACAAATTCAACTTCTTATTCAGTTTCTTAGCACCTTAATTTTCTTCTTTCAGCCTTTAAAAAACACTCACATATTCAATTGGACTAGTTAAATCAAAGTAGAGTGTGCCAGTATTTGTAAAAATAGGCAGCCCAAAGATTAAATGGAGAGGGTTTTACACAATATTTTACAAGAATGGAAAGGCCTATAGCAGACAAAAGAAAAACTGTGGCTTAAAGGAATTAGAAGATGTCTACTTTTGTGAGAAAATCATTAAGCTTTTGGTCTTTTCCCCTCGACTATAAATAGAACTATACCCATCTCACCACAGGTATGAGAATTTGTTAAACAACTAAACTTAAGCTAACATGAGAGACAAAGGACCTTCTGATATTTTTAATAAAATGCCTACAGAAGCTTTGTTCTCAAAAGGTGCACCATTTTTCTATATGAGTAGCTATTTAAATAGTTTAGCGCTTATGTCATAAGAATATAAAACCTTCCTTTCTCATTCCCTGTATGTGGTAGTAATTTACAGGTGTTCCTATTCATGGTATAAAGCAAATAAGGATTAGCCAAAAGGTTTTGTGCTTTTTTATTCCCCTAACCTTCCCTAACCCTTATTTTTATTATTTATTTTTTAATATTTCACCTCCCTAATATGACCAGCAAGAACCAAAGATAAGCCAACACTCATATTAACATAAGAACTTCAGGGATTTTTTTTTTTGGGGGGGGGGATGTGGGAGATAATGATGTACACATTCATATTATATTTCTAAATGTTGTAATGTTCCAAAAAGTAGAGAACTTTGATATTTTATGGAGGAATATAAAGTTGGGTTGGGAGCTTATTGAATAAATATTATATATATGACTACTTTGTCTTGGAAAAGTATGCATAAAACAATATAGAATTGCATATTTTTGATGGGCTAAATTTTAATGTCAATTGTATTTAAAAATATTCATTGAGGACCTATTCTAATCAAGCTATTATATTCACATGGGTCAAGAATACTTTTTACCCATTAAGGGACTTACAATATAAAGGGAATAATAATACATATAAGCAAGTGAAGATGGCAGAAAGCTATGCCTGCTACTTCCAGGATCACATTGAGATTACAACTAAATTATTGAACAATCAACCTTGAGAATCATCTGGAGACTAGCTAAAGAGAACCCCCATTACTAAATATATTTTAAAAGAGGCCACATCAAGACTAGTAGGAGGGGCAGAGGCTCAAGAAAGGCTGATGCCAACCCCACAGGAAATAGTTGAGCTTGGCGGTGGAGGTCCCCTTGAACAGGGAGTGGTCCCAATACTACACCGGGCTACCCATTCCAGGATTTCTGTGCTGGGAAGAGAAGTCCTCACATCTGGCAGAGAAAATCAGTGAGGATTCTGCCTGTCTATCCTGGTGAGATGGAAGGTGGCTGGAAACCCAGACATCCTCTTAAATGGCTGGCACACAGACTCACTGGCTTGCAAACATTCACCCCGGGTTCTGTCAAAAGGACAAATTGAGAGGTGCCAGAGGCATACCGAGAAAGACTGAGTTGTGTAGCTGCTATTATTCCCTGTGTAGAGTCTACCTCATGTAGACTCTACAGAGGGTGCAATTTTTTCCTGTGTTAAACCCTACCCCAAAGGGCCAAATCCGAGATCCCATTGGTTTGATAAAATTCACATGTGTACCATGTTGGTGATACCCTGAGAACCAGACCTGCTTAGCTAGTGTAGCATTGCCAGGGGCATTTTCAGCTTCTGGGCAGATGCAGCCAGCCATGCCCCGCAAACAGCTGAAGCCTTTTAGCAGCAATGGGCAGCCTGTGTTGGCCTGGGAAATTTATGGTGGCATATGGTCAACCACATCTCACACTGCAGCCTTTCCTGGGTGTCTCTTGGGGTTCTGCAAGCCTGAGGAGAACAATATCTGGCTATAGTCTTCTATGGGCATTTTGTGGGGTAACCACTGGTTCAGCATGGGTACAAGAACTGAATCTGCATTACTTTTGTGAAAACCACTGACTATACTATGATTCCCTGGGACCACATCCCACTCAACTATAGTGGCATCATCAAGAATACTCTCAATATCTGGTCAAACAGCTTGGCCCATGCTACTAAGGAGTATCTTTCAGTGTCCAGACCTCATGGGAAGATGGCAGCCGGCAGCTGGAATCAGGCCTTGGGGGTTCTTGAGCATTTTACTAAGTTCACTGGGCTGAATACTGGTGGCAGCCAACCTCAGTTCACAGCAAGGCCACATCCACACGCTTCCATAGCTAACACAGGCAGCAACCAACTGCATATAGCTTTGTAGCTTCTGCCAAGTAGTTTCAGGTGAGTCACAGACAAAGCTGAAACTGGCCTGCATGGAAGCCCCTCCCAAGAAGCACCAGAAACAATATACTCAGAAGCCGGCCTCAGATCACATAAGAGCACTACCAGATTAGCCCCTCGAGCAGCACTACCAAAAGGTGGTCTCAACAAGCACAAGAGCTCATTGAAGCAAAGTCTTCTCTGAGGATCAGTCCCCACAAAGTAGCTCATACATTGTGGGCATATCCAGTCCTCACAGCCACTGACATGCCAAAAGCAATCAAAGCTCAACTGTTGTACAACAGGAGAATGCATAAAACACACACAAGGGACACTCCTGGAACACATGCACAGGTGATCACATAGATAATGCCACTGGTCACACAGGACACCTACTGCATAAGGCCACCCTACAAAGACTTAAAGACATAAGAGAGCTACCTAATATATAGAAGCAAATAGATAAGCAACAAGAATGAACAGAATAGCTCAGTGGTTGAGTGCTTACCTCACAATCATGAGGTCTGGGCTGTGATTCCCAGCCCTAGCCCATGCAATGCCATATGCTGAACTGCAGCACAACTAATAGTTGCTGGGATAACACAGTGACAAAGGTTTTTGCCTCCCATGTGAGAGGCCCCTGGTTCATTCCCTGCCCTGTGCAGCCTCACATCCATCAGTGTGGAATGAAACTATGTCACAACTAATGATATACGATTATGGAGACTGTTCCTGGCCCTCTCCTCTCTCTCTCTCTCTCTTACCTTCTCTCAGACAATAAAATAAATGAAATAATAATAAAAATAAGGGACTACTAACCAACATTAATTTGTCTCTCAAGCCCAATCCTAAATTTTCAGGGAGGAAAATTTGACTATGAGAGCTTGTGTCAGGTATCCAAGAATGAACCAAAGAACTTCATCTGGAGAGCCAGGTTTGCTTAGAATACACATGTGGGGAGAATGCTCAGAGAAAGAAATCATGTGTGCATTCCCCAGTGTAAGGATGAATCAAATAGAATAAATAATTTGCCTAAGTTTACACAGTAAATACATGACCAAATGGGATTTCCAAACACAGGTTTTCTCTGAGTTTAAAGCCCAAGTAGTTTCACTAAATTGTGTTGACTCATATCAGTTTCCTATTGCTCCAGTAACAAATTATTTTAAATTTAAGAAATGACACAAATTTATTATCTAATAGTTCTGAATATCAGAAGCTTTAAATGAGTTGGGAGTGCTATGATTTTTCTGTAAGTCCTATGAGGAATCTATTTTCTTGCCTTTTATAACTTTGAAAGTTCATTTATATTTCTTGCCTTGCGGCCTCTTCCTGGCATCATTCCAACATCTGCTTTCGTGATAACATCTTTTTCTCTTACTCAGATGCCTCTAATTCCCTCTTGTGATTGCACTGTATCCACCTAGATAATCCAAGATTATCTCCCCATCTCAATATCCTTAACTTCTTCACATTTCTAAAGTCCTTTTTGTCAAGTACTGTAACCTATTCACAAATTCCAGTGATGAGGGTATGTATATTCTTGGGGAGACCATTGTTTAGCCTACTACAGCTCTGGAGCCTAGTTCATTCCTACGTAATATTATATTGGAATTTATCATTTAATCTTTTTTATAATTTCACTTTCTACCTATTTCTAGCTATACTTATTTCTCTATAATGATGATCCTGTTTACAAAAAAATTAAGAAGCAAAACTATTTTTCTTTGTTTAATCTTTATATTGCTTGAGATTCTGTAGTGTTTCTAATAATGAATAATTTTGTACTGATAATTACTAGATCTTGAAACTCTACTGTAATCCATCTATTTTTTGAAATGCAAAGTTTTAATTTTGATAGACAGTGATGGGAGCAAAGGGAGGGTATTTCATTTTGAAGGATTTATATGAACAAAGGCCCAGAGCAAGATATGCATGGCATAGCCAAGGAAAATAGGCCTTCAGGGAACATTTGAAAGAAGGCTGAGACAGGGAAGTGGACTGGGAGTCATATTTCAGAAGCTTTCAAATCAATCAGCAATATACCTATGCAATGTGATTGATGGAAAAAAACATTATCTCAAAATTAAAGTTTCTACAAATCCGCAACTTTTAAAAATGTGTACATTGTGGGAAAATGCCAATATTTTTAAAAAGCTTGCCAGTTTTTACATATACATGGGTTCCACCTTTAAAATTCCAAAAGGATCCTTCAAAAACAATTGAGCTATTTATTATTATTTAGAAAGAGATATACACACTCGCATATACAAAGCCAAAATAGGATTTGAGCACTATAGACTTACAATTTTGAAAAAGAATTTGTTTATTCTGCTCTCCTTATCTGTAGTTCTGATGATTTATAATAGTATTGAGTAATTTTTGAATGTAGAAATTAGTTGATATGTAAACTGTTAGGTAGTAAGTTACCAATAGGAGAATCTATACTCATATATACTCACTTCTATTTGTTTGTTTTGTATAGAAATATTCATATTAATGTTATGAAAAAAATCAACTTAATTTTACAGCCATTGAGGACCAACTATGAAAGTACTTAATAGCTGTAAATCAACCTTGGAGCAAAAGCGGGTTATTGAATTAAGACTCCCCATATAAATGAACTATTTTGGCACCCAGTAGATTAAAACAGTTAAATTGTTACTCTCTTGTGTCTCATATTCACATAGGAAGTTTTGTACTTTTGCTTAACCACAAAATACTTTACCCTCTAGAAGGGAAAATAAGTAATCTCATAGCTTTTTAATGAAAGGGACATTGTATTATGTGTAACTTAATGTTTTCTCTAGCCCTTACTATTTTAGAAAGGGCTAGGAGCGGAAAATATTAGACACTAGTGACTTACAATGACATCATTCTGTATTTAATTAAAATGTGCCCTTAATACTTCCTTAAGGCTTT
>PVKE010010533.1:0-42264 GCA_004027555.1 Craseonycteris thonglongyai | reverse complement strand
GTCTTCAGTGCATATTTATTTCTATTTTACTTTTTGACAGATAGAGAGACAGAGACAGAGACAGTTAGAGAACCGAACTGTGGGAACTCCCCAGTTCAGCACGTGGGTCCTGCCTGGGCCGGAGCCGGGATTCGATCCTCGGTCCTCATGGCCTCAAAGCGAGCGCTCAACCCGCTGAGCCGTCCCGGCTTTCCCCTATAATGACAACTCTTAAGCCTTTAGTGACATTGAATCTATTTCCAAGAGACACATATAGCACGTAAAGCAACTCCAACAAGATGGTCTCATGTTCAAAAGTTACAAACCATATGTGAGGAAACTATGATAAAGGAGAGTGAACAAATACAAGCAGGAGGATTACCACTCCTAGAACAATAAAATAACTATTAAGTAACTATGTTTAAAGTGGTTGCAATGATAAAAAGGATTTGGAATATTATTTTTTAAAAGATGGAATGATATGATAAATGGTCATTTAGATTTGTAAAAGAACTAAAAATAGGTTCTAAAATTGAAAAATTTTATTGAAACTAAAACTCCAGACATAGGTTAAAGAGCAGAGCCGATTGAACACAGATAGAGAGAATTAGAATTTGTGAAATGGAGGCCACATATGAAACTATCTCTTTGAATGTAGTGCTGGGACAAAAATACATGAAAAAATTTGGAAAAGCAAGTTAAGAGATATGGAGGTGAGAATGAAAAGAAATTAAACTTATCAATATTACCTTATATAGAATGATTAACAAGTTGATGCTCAAATGATGCTGAAGAATTTAATTTTTATTATCCAGATTGTTTTGGCTAAAAAAGGTATAGGGAGGTGCATCCAGTTACCTGAATCATAAATCATCTGCTCGCTTTGTGTTTGAAAGAGGCTGCCCAGTGACTTGTCTCTAGTAGTTAAATCTGTACTATGTACTAAATCTGTACTAAAATGTACAGATTGTAGAGCTAGTCATAAGTACCCAAGTCCTGTTGTCTGTAACACACATGTGGGCTAGACATCTTTGAAAATTGACAAATGCCAGCAGCATAAGGATGGGGAAGTTTCTCAGCAAAGTCATAATAGAGACAACTGTGTGTTCTCCTATTAAGTTGAGACCATCATTCACGCTTCTTGTGATCTTAATCTTCCGAGGGATTTTCACCATGACAAGGTTTTAGGATTTCAAAGTAGAGGGCTTGGCAGACTAGTTGAGCTAAAAGTTGGAAACACTTGAATGAGTTCCTAGATTCTGTTTCTGACATGCCAGGATACTTAATAAGAGCTTATACGTTTTATTCACAGTGTTTCTGGATACATCACAGGAAAAAAATGGCATGGTGAATTAATAAGTAGTTGTAAGAAGCATATATGTGAGAACAGTATTTTCCTACTCTTAAGTTAAAAATAGGTAATCACATGAAATGTTAGTCATCTAAGTGTGGTGCAAGGAAAATAAATATATTAATAATTGTGTGGATGACTTAATAGAACTGGACTGAAAACAAAAAATGAAATCTGAATAGGGGATTGTTCGGTGGAGCCAGCATGTATGAGATATTTAGCACATGCCTAGCATTTTGTTATACTCACCTCAGAGGCTAAGAAAATGTGGTTTCTCTCTTTGAGTTACTTATGAAATCACCGAGTAGACAAACAGATCTGAAATCAAGAACAAGTTAAGACAGTGTGACCAAACACCCAAATTTGGGGAGTATTTTAGAAGATGGCAGGGAAAACATTCCAGACACAGCCTGAGGGAAGAGGCAGGGTCCTCCCTGCCTGGGGTGGGGAGTTCTTCTTTGAGTGCCCTAGAAGGCAAGTGTGTATAGGTGAAGTTGGGCCCTGTGGGAAAGAGCTGTCAGTATGTGTGGAAAAAGGAATATTGGGACTCAAGTGCTTGGGTGATAAGTGCTGGAGTAGGTTTTTGAATTGATGAGGAAAATCCAGAGGGCGGTGATAAGGCAGCACTTTGGGAAGTCTTGGATTATGAGGGAGAAGAAACATCCCGCAGACTCATTCTGATAAGAGAATTCAAAAAACTCTGTGGGCAAGAAACTTGCTTTAAAATTGATGCTCTTCAGTTGGAGAGAAAAAAAGGAAAATTGGTATGTGTATCAGTAAGGTTTGAGAAGTTTTCAACCAAGCAAACATTTTAAGGTGAAAGGACTGTTTCTGTTTATTTGTTTTCTAAAGATTTATTTTTATTGTTGTTTTTTTTTTGACAGAGAGAGACAGACAGAAGGGGGAGGGCCCAGAGCAGTCTCCATAGTTGACAGCATTAGTTTTCCACATAGTGTCACTCCACAGGTGGGCGCAGGGCTGTGCAGAGCAGGAACTGGGCCGGGAGCCTCCTGCATAGGCCCTGGCAAGAAATGAACTGGGGACACACCCCAGTTCAGCACGTGGGTGCACATGGGCCAGGCCCAGATTCGATCCTCAGGCTTCGGGCTGCAAAGCGAGCACTTAACCCGCTGAGCCATCCCAGCTTCCCCTGAAAGGACTGTGTTTAATATTACTATTTCAAATTTTCATTAAAAACTCAAACATCAGAGGAGACAATAATGGCTGGTAGGAGAACTTTTAAAAGATGAAATATATGGTGTGGGCTTATTTCTTTTTCTAATGATATTTAGTTGAAATAACAAAGCCCTTTTTTGTTTAAAAAAAGTGGGTATATATTTAGTATTAGGAAGAGAAACCTCACTTGCCAAGCAGATAGTTATTTGTATTGTGCATCCCTTAAGATCCAGGGGAGGCCAGACTCCTTTGGTGCATGTGTCCAGATGCAGCCAAGCTTCACTTGCCTATTTTGATTTTTCTAGACCCTGTGCCCAAACTCTTAAGAATAGCAAATGGATGGAACAGGCATTTACTAGGTAGTCAATCATTTCATCTTATGTTCTATAGCATTTTTTAAAGATGTTATATTTACTCTTTTTTGTTTGTTTGAGAGAAAGTGAAAGGGAGGGAGAGAAGGAGGGGAGGGCCTAGAGCCATCTCCATAATTGTACATCATTAGTTGTGACATAGTTCCACACAAGGTGAACATGGGGCTGTGCAGGGCTGGAACCAAACCAGAGGCCTCCTGCATGCAGGGAGAAAACTTTCTCCACCATTCTGGCAGTTACCAGTTGAGCTGCAGTTCAGCATATGGGTTTGCACAGGCTGGGCCAAAGATTGAATCCCTGGACCTTGCAGTTGCAAGGAAAGTGCTCAGCCTGCTGAGCTATCCCAGCATCCCACACTTCTTAAAGAACTTAATTTGTCAAAAGTACTGCTCTATTCATGTTATTTCTGCTGTGTGTGTTTGTGTGTACACACCCAAGATAAAATGGTGAACCTAAAAAGTCTCCCTGACAGATTTTACTATTAACTGCTTCTACAGTTAAGATATGGCTTATAAGAAAAAGTTAATATTAAAACATATGCTAGATTATCTCACTTTAGATAAATCTAAAGAACAATTAATGAACAGTCAAAACAGAAATAGACTCAGATACAGAGAACAAACTGATGGTTGCTAGGTGGGAGAGGGGATGGGTGAGAAAAGGGAAGGGATTAGGAAGTACAAATTGGTGATCACAAAGTAGTCATGGGGATGTAAATGTAAAGTACAGTATGGGGAATATAGTCGATAACATTGTTATAACTATGCATGGTGTCAGATGGGAACTAGACCTATTGGGCAGAACACTTCACAAATTATATAAATGCCTACCCACTATGCTGTATACCCGAAAATAATATAAAATAATATTGAATGTCAGCTATTATTTTAAAAAGATATATATAATATGTCATAGGATGTAGAGTACAGCATAGGGAATATAGTCAATGGTATTGTAATAGCTACGTAACATATCAGATGGGTAATAGACCTGTTGGGGTTATTGCCATGTTAGGTATGTAAATGTCTAAACATTATGTTCTTTTGGACACCTAAAACTAATTTAAAAAATACTTTAAAAAATAATAATAATAGGATAATGAGCAAAAGCAAAAAACAATGTATGCTAGTATGATTCAGTGTTTCCTTTATTATTGGTCTTTATATGCCTTAAAACTAGAGCATTTTCTAAGAGGAGTTTAAAATTGAAGACCAGGACATAGGGTGTGTATGGGTATGTTTTTCTGTAATAAATCCAAATATGGTCTTCTGGATTTAGAGTCCTTTAAATTATAAAAGCTAAGAGATTGCCTAATAAGCTCTTTTATCGAGTTCTGTTTTCTTTGGAAAGATATATCAGAAATCTCCAGAATCACCAGAATTCAAGCTTCAACTCTCTGACCTGGTAGAAATTTAGACCAGATTAGGGCTGGGCAGTCAGTCACCCCAGTGCCCCTTAAAATCGTAGTTAAAGTACTTGCTGCTGATATTTTTATGTCTCCCCATCATTCATCTCTTTTTTACTATTTACATTTCCTTTTATTTCCATCTGCCTTTAAAAGTGTTTTGTTTTGTTTTCATAAATGAGTAGCTTCTAAAAGGTGTAGTGAGATGGAGGCAGTTGGGTTGCCCTGTGGATATATTCAGGGAATTGTGTGTTAGGTATTTAGTAGCCCAAGAATGTGTAATTCTTTGAGGATTTTGTTACTATTTTTTAAGGTACTCTTGAAAATGTTCACTGGGTTCTTTTTTGTTCTTGGAGCCTGTGTTCATAGGAGTTGGTAATACCTGCTGTTTTGGGGAATGCTGGATCCTCACCAGCTGTCATTTGTGCTTAACCTGTTTTGTTTTAATTTAGTAACATCTTTCAAATGCCAGGTCCTGTGCTAGGGGCTAAGAGTATAGGACTAACAGATTCAACCCCCTTGTTCTAGGAATGGGCTCCCAAATTCCTGTCAGTTTGTTCCAACCCTTGGACCTATTTGTCTTCAGTCTTTCCTCAGGTTTCCACCTTAGAATCGGCCTCTTTGCTCCAGTGATTTAAAAATGACTCATGTTCATTTTTCACATTCTCCTGCCCATTTGGTTCCTCCTTTTATAAGTGAGCCAACCTCTCTGTTCCTTTTTGTTATCGGGTATGAATCTACAACCTTCTGAACCTGGCTCATGCATAGAGAATCTTCCATCCATCACCTCCCAGAGAGCCTCGTTACTCTTGTTCCCAAGGTTGATTGCTTTAAAGCGAAGCTCTTTGTGTTGATGGTGGGCATGTAATTTACCTTCCATGAGCTCTGCTTGGATTGACACACACTTCCCTTCCCTACCACTGTGGTGGGGAAATCATTTAGAGAATTGAGCTGAATTGGAAACTGAGCCCAAATTATCTACCGAAAATAACTAATTTTTTTTTAAAAGCTAGATTTTTTTACACCAGCCATTCTCGGACTTCTGTCCTCTTCCAGGAAAGAGTGAGTGTGGAAGGAGCATCCGCATGTACCGGTAATTGGCCTTCCTTGGGTCATGTTATTACCACACCTTGATAGAGGGAGGTGACTGAATCTAGATGAAAGGTGATTGGCATACATTTAACTCATAGTTTAGATGTGGTTATATGGTAGTGGTGATTATGTACTGTCTCAGAATATAAGTCCCTTGAAGAAAGATTCATAGTATAGATCTATTCTGTGCTATACCCAGCACACTGAATTTCTGATAAATGCAGAATTTCTGATAAATTAAAAGTACAAATCTTTTTAATTTTTATATTTCCATTTCCTTTGTTCACAAGGACCCAGGTATATTGATGGCAAGTCATAGTCATCTTGCTATGAATTAATGACACACTGAGTAAGAACTTGCAGGAACTTACTGTATAAAGGGAAGTCACTGAGGCCCTGTTTTAGATTTCTGTTTTGGAGAATATGTGTATGTGTGTGTTAGAAGGATAAGGGTGAGGGGCCACAAAATCTTTTGGTTGAGAGTTGGAATATGGTGTCATTATGTGTGTGAGAAAACCTTTGTACTGTTTGGTTAACAAGCCTAGAAAATGAGAACCATCCTGGGCTTCATTAATTCAAGAAACTGCTTTGTCAAGTCCTTTATGTCTCATGGTTAAGGTTACTTGAACATAGGCTTAAATAAATGTTGGGCCATCAGACTTTGCCTAATTTGTTGTTCTTTTAATGAGAAAAAATATTCTAAACTCTGAGAGTTTCCCTCTTGGATATAGTATAGAAAAAATGTTGATCCGAAATAAGTTTTTCATTCAATGCACCAGTCACTCCGTCCCTTCTTTCCCATCTGTGAGAAAGAACACAAAGCTGGGTAGACTTCTAACTCTTGGCTTCTTTATTAAACAGGGAGCCAAATCACCTATTAAAATTATAATAAAACAGCATATATCTTGGGTTACATTTGCAATTTTCCCTCTACAAACAGTCTTAAAAATCCAAGGATGCCAGGACTCCACATCCACCTGTGTGGAATAAAACTATGTCTGTCTCTCTTTTTCTCTCTCTCACCCTCTCAAACAATAAAATAAATCTTAAAAAAGAAGAAATCCAGGCACGATTATGTATTTGGTTGGGTTCTTTATTTCAAGCAACAGAAATCAATTCGTATTTGCTGAAGCAGAAGGAATTTCATTGGAAGGATATTAGGGATTCATAGAATTGATAAGAAGGCTAGATAACCAGGCTTGGGATAGACAGGAGACAAAGAAACTGAAAGTCCAGGAACTGAGAACCACCTGAAGGTATTTGCAGTAGTTGCTGTCTGGGCAGGAAAATGGTGATGCCAACCATCCTCTCAGCCTCCCATCCACCAGCTCAGAGGGAAATTACAAGAAAGGAACTTCTAATTTGCCTAACTTGGGTCATGTTATTATACCTTGATAGAGTGAGGGTGGGGCCCTTCAGGTCTTATCCAAGAAAAGTCATTCTCCAAAAAGAAATTAGGATCATCTTTGGGAGGAAGTTATGCTAAGCAGCCAAGAGCAACAGATGGCTGGCTGCCAGCGGTATTGGAAGGGATTGAATGACATAAGAAGACCAGTACCAGTTTCCTTTGGTAAATGAAAGTTATAAAAATGTGTTCAGGGACGATAGCTATGAGATGTGTCTGTTTCTGTGTCTTTGTATACCTGCCCTACCCCCACCACCTCCTTTCTTCTTTAGTTTAGGCCCTAGAAGGGCAGTCATTCTGTTGTGATGTTGATTTGTGCATATGTGGGATGCTAAATATATATGCCAGAGGTTTTGGTGGTAAAGCAGTTATAGTCTGATCAATTTTGAGAAATTATTTTTAAAGCCCTCTTCCTTTCCTGATTCAATATTCACCATTGACCCATGGCACAGTTTACTAGTTAACCTGTTCTATCTGAAAGAAAAACGGTTATTGAGGACTTTATATTTTAAGTATGTTCATCAGTTGCCATACTTCTACGTTTTGGACTCTCTAGAGCGGGGGTGGCGAACCTTGGCACGCATGCCCAAAGTGGCATGCGGAGCAATTATTTCGGCACGCAGAGCTGTGAACACCATTTTAAAAATTATTGTTTATGCTCTTATAGACATAAAAATAATCGGTACCTCTATCTCACTCGATGGGTTGGCATGCGAGTCGAGCAAGTACTCTTATTTCATAAACTTTGGCACTCAGTCTCCAAAAGTTTCGCCACCCCTGCTCTAGAGGGTTCACTTCAGCAACACATATACTAAAATTGGACTCTCTAGAAAAATAAACTCATACCCCAGTCTGATTTTAGTTGGTTTTTTTGGAGTTGATTTATATATGTCGCACACAGTTACTAAATAAATATTGCTTAATGATTAAAGTTATAACTTTAAGGGAATAAGTGCTATCCTGCTTAAACCTTGTTGCTGGAGAAATGGCAATACAATCCTGTACCTTATTCTGGTATTCTTCATTTTAAAAGGAAATGAATTGAAATATCCTGGAATGTAGGGAAATGATGTACCTTTTTACTTGTCTGTGAACATTTAACATTTATAGCATACCTTCAGGGTATAAGAAAAACTAACGATTCAATGCAGTTTTTATCAAATTAACTTTTAAATGGTGATTTAATGGCACTGCTATTTCAGTCCCTATGAAGCTCTGAATTTCTGTAACTCTTACCATCAACTTCTGAACTATTAACAGAAACATTCTTGACCTTTGGAGTGTTATTTGGAAATGTTGTGAAAAGCTGACCCCCATGGGTTTCTCTTTCAGCACCCAGTGCTTGATGAGCCGATAGCCGAAGCTGTCTGTATCATCGCAGACACAGATAAGTGGAGTGTCCAGGTGGCCACGAGTCAGAGGAAGGTGACAGACAGCATGAAACTCGGTCAGGATGTCTTGGTCTCTAGTCAGGTGTCCAGTTTACTTCAGTCCATTTTACAGCTTCACAAGCTTCACCTCCCTGCTGATTTTGTAAGTATTTGTTCTCATAGCACCAAAGAAATGTAGTGAAAAAAACATTTTTACCAGCACTTTGATTGTAAAATCACAAATAGTACACATGTATTGTTTTTAGTATAATTGGACGTTAGTATAAGTAGTAACAGAACATTCAACATAAAGCCAGCAAACAGGATAGATTCCAGTAACAACAGCCATTCCATGAAACAGATAACACAGAGTGACTCACATCTTTTTGAACAAGGTACACACATGTTCAAGAAAGTAAGGTTCAAGCACAAAAGGAAATTTTAAATCCTCCTTTGGAGAACTCGTTAATTCTTTTATTAGATCTCAATCAAACAAGCCAGTTTGTGAAGGAATTGTAATTGTTTGTTCAGGGACTGTCCTCGCAAAATTGTTACAGATAAAATAGAATATTGATTGTGTAAACACTTGAAATTTGGAAGTACCATACCCATAGAAGATGGTGTCAGTTATTCCTTTTTAAATGGGATTTTAAAATAACTTTTATGATGTTATATTAAATACAAACAAGAGAGCCTATAAATGCCTAGAAAATTATCAACAGCCATCCCTCAGTCACTGGAATAATATACAAAACAAATTTTTTCAATATATGCATGTGTGTGTACAGAGATTGAGAGAAAAATATATTGAAATGTAGGGAGGCAGGGAGGTTTCAAAAGTGGAAGCAAGGCTTAAGGGCATTTAGCTAGGAAAAGCATGGATGAGGTGACCTTGGGGACTTACCCTCGATGAAAGAGCCCCCCTTCTCTGCTTCTCCCTTCTCCCTACACACTTGCTCTCTGCAGTGTAACTCCAAATTAAAACATCCCATATCCCCCTTCTGGCCTCCACAAAAGACACAGAGCTATTTAACAGCAAGGTAGGAAGCTGACTATTAAATACTTAGAGTGCTAATTTTCCTGAGTTCTTGTGACTGAGTCTAAAATGGCACTGCATTCCCCAGAAGTAGTCAGGTGGTGGCAATGTGGCATGACAGGAGACCAGTGACTGCCACTGGGTTCAAGGCTAGGCTTTACCTTGATTAGTTGTGTTGTTATGGTGTACACACCCAAATGTCTGTGAGCCTCAGCTTTCTCATTTGTAAAATGAAGGTAGCACCTGTTCCACAAGCATCTCATGAGAATCCTTCAAGAACTAGGGCTAAAATGCTGCTTTCTAAGTTGTGAAAGCACAATTTCAACAGCCAGTATAAGAAGTGGCCAAGGCCTGGGCTTTAGAATCCAGTAGCCTGGAGTCAGGTCCAAGCTCTGCTATTTCCTAATGAGGTGACTTCTCAAAGTCTCGATTTCCTTATCTGTGAAGCTGGGGAATAATGGAATCCATTCATATGGTTATGAAAATAAAATGAGATAATTCCTATAAAGCAGTTGGAATGGTGTTAGATGTAAGCATTCAGGAAGCAGCTACTATTAGTATGATTGTTAATAATTACTTTCATAAAACAGTATTCATGGTTATAAAGACTGACAATACCTTTCTACTAAAATCTTTATTTGGAATTTAAACTGAAGCACTGTCTTGCAGTATATCTCTCACCAGGGTACTATGAGAAGCACTTAGGGTTCCTACAACCTAATTTTTGTTCTACTTTCTTACTCAGCTTTTCTTTCTAGTAGCAAGTTTCATCATACTGGTTCAGAGGCCAAAATCGTCTTTTCTGAAAGGGAAAGAAGACATAATAGATTTTTACAGTTTTTTAGTTTATAAGTATTTACTTAACTTTTATATTTTATTCTATAATATATAACTTCTTTTGACAGCTTAGTTTTCCAAGCAATAAACTACTATAGCTGTTTCTTTTTACTTCATTTAGACAGAAGTATGATCTATTTAACCTGACAAAACCAAGATCAAAGGAAATTTCATCTGCAGTTTAAAATTCTCCTTAAAAATCAGTTGAATGAAACACATGATTACATGCCCATTAGAGCCTTCAGTACAAAAGGAGAAAGTAGCTATTTATAATTTCAAAAGTTAAAAATTGGGGGAAGCCGGGATGGCTCAGTGGGTTGGGCGCTCACTTTGCAGCGCCAGGGACCGGGGATCGAATCCCGGCCCCGTCCCGTGCAGAACCATATGCTGAACTGGGAGCTCCCCCAGTTCAGTTCTCTCTCTGTCTCTGTATCTCTTTCTCTCCCTGTCAAAAATAAAATAAAATAAATAAATAAATATTAAAAAAAAAAAAGAGTGTTGACAGCTTTAAAAAAAAAAAAAAATGTTAAAAATTGAAGAAATCTATCTCAGGAATAAAATCACACAAAAGGGAAGGAAGAACCCAAATAATTCTATTTAATTATCAAACATTTTTTTTATTATTTCTAAATGCTTTGATTTTAAGAATACTATACATTCCATATAGACCAATGTTCCCTTTATGTTGACATTGCAACATACAGTTTTCATAGAAACTTGTAAACACTGCAAATTAATGATTTTAGAACATAAAGGATTCAATGTAATGTGAATATTCTTTTTAATATTTTATAACACTCTTATTAAAAACTTCCTATTTTCTCTATATGGAACTGAACACAAGAGAGCCTTTCACCACTAAACTGTTTATTTAGGGCAACATTTTCATGAAACTGGGTGAAATTTTTGCTTTGATTATTATTCTTAGCCACTTACCAGTTGTGTTTCATTCACCCAACACAATGCATTTATGACGTTAAGCCAATGAAAAACTGAGATTGCATCTCTAATGGATACTTTTTCCATGTCATTGATCAGCCCAGATGGTCAAGATCAACATTTTCAAATGCATCTGTTAATCTTTTTACCTTGAAAATAACAGGTGTAATGGTCTAGAAGAAAACTGTGTATGATGGAATTACCCTTGCCAAAGCCATCAGGTATCTTACTGAAGTTGCTTGGATAGCCTGCCAAATGCAAAAGCATTCGCCTCTGGTGAAAGACACAGATGGTTGCTCTTCTCTAAAAAATGAATTTGGACACAATTCCAAGGGTAGAGATAGCCAGAAAACAATTGCCTTTTCTTTATTGTTATTAAAGACCTAGTTAAAATACACTCTTGAGGGCAAAAAAAAAAAAGAATTTCAAAATAGCCTTGATCCTATCATTCTACCTCTGGGAATATATTGTGCCAAAATAATCTGAGATATAGGAAAAAACAACAAAGATGTTCTGTACAAAATTATAATTAAAATGCAGATTGCTATGTGGTTAACTAAATAATGATAAATTCACAGTCTCCAAAGTTATTTAGCCATCAGATTATATTGATAAAGAATTTTTAATTACATGGGAAAGGATTAATATAAAGTGTTTTTTTAAACAGGAAATATTAATAATTGCCTGTAATTACAGTATTTTCAGTATGTAAAAAGCAAATGCTCTTTAGAAAAGACTAGAATATTTATATAAAAATCTTAATAATCATTGGAAAAAATAAATTTTGTTTTACAAAAACCTGTTACACAGACTAGTGATAGGACTTGAGATGGCTTGTCATTTTCTTACATGTATTTGAAAGAGATGAGATTATAGTTATGTGCTTCAAAGTGAATTAAGAGAATTCTAGTTCTTAGAACACTGGCAGAGGTTTGAGTTCCCGCCCTCATTGTGAATGTTATTGGCTTCCAGTGCATCATGCATCTCGAAGACAGACTACAGGAGATGTACCTTAAAAGTAAGATGCTGTCAGAATACCTTCGTGGACACACACGGGTCCATGTGAAAGAGCTAGGTGTCATACTGGGGTAAGTTCTGTGAAACGCCACCACTTCTCCCTGTGATGAGGCTGTTCCTACCACTGCATCACTGACCCATTTAGCCTGTGCCACCTCACACCCGCAGGCCCCAGCGTCCCGTGGAAGTGTTTGAGAGCCATATGGTGTGTGTGTCTGCTGCTCCCCCATCCACAGCATGTTCCTCATAACTGATACCAGAGTTTCACACCCAGAAACAAATGCAGAAAATTTAGCTCATGGTGCTTTATGTTAGCCTTCTCCCTGGATTATTTTATGCTTGCAAGTGAAAATTTAATCCCGTTCTGTTGACCCATGTCTAGCCATTTCAGTAAGATGTCTCAGCCACAAGCTGTCACTCATGGCAGCTGCTTGTACTTACACTTCTCTTCCTGCAGGAGGCAGGGAAGGTTGTTCTAGACCTGCAGGGCCTGCCTGCAGGTCTGTGGGGGTGATTGTACCTTCCTCCCTTGGATAAGCCCAACAGAAGAGGAGACGTGCTTATGTTACTAATAATGCAAATCATTTTCCTGAAGCCCTTTGCCAGAACTTTGCTAGAAGAAACTCTGACTTTTGTTTTACTCTCTGCTTAAGTGTTTAATTAAGAGAACAAAATGGGGGATGCCAGGATAGCTCAGTGGTTGAACATTGGCCTCACAGTCATGAGGTCTGGGGTTCAATTCCTGGTCCCAGCCCCTGCAGATCCATATGCTTAACTGTGGTGTAACTGGTAACTGCCAAGATGGCTCAACAGTGAAGGTTCTCTCCTCCCATGTGGGAGACCCCTAGTTTGGTTCCTGCCCTGCATGGCCCCACACCCACCTGTGTGGAATGAAACCGTGTCACAATGAATGATGTACAACTATGGAGATTGCTCTGGACCCTCCCCCACCACTACCCCCTCCTTCTCTCAAAACAATAAAATATTAAAAAGAGAGGACAAAAGACATTGTGCATGTAAGGAATCGTTTCCCTTACCTATGCTGATAATTCCCCTACTTTGGGCATGAAAATATTATGTGTATATTGTCGAACTTGAAATTCTCTATTATGCCTGCTAATCAAAGTATTATGTCAAGACTCAAGACTGCATTCTTTTTTTTAATATATATTTTTTTATTTTTTTATTTTGACAGAGAGAGAGAAAGAGAGAGAGAGAGAGATACATAGACAGAGAGAGAACTGAACTGGGGGAGCTCCCAGTTCAGCATATGGGTCCGCATGGGCCGGGGCCGGGATTGATCCTTGGTCCCCGGCACTACAAAGTGAGTGCTCAACCCACTGAGCCATTCTGGCTTCCCCTGGAGACTGCATTCTTGTTAGACTTTTCATCTTTCACACCCAGGATATGACTTACTATATTCTTTGACTCTTCACATTTCCTGTCATGTTTTCCTTACATACTTTTGTTTTTTAAATATTTTCCCCTTTTGAGTCATTGCTTTTGCAATTGCAAGACTATCTTAGTGTTGTGTTTTTTGTTAGTTTTGGTCTAGATCTCTTTTCAAGCCTCATATTAGTCTTGCTGAGTTAGATGGGTGCCTTACACTTTTAGGGCTTTTCCCTGTTCCCTGATTCTGAGTGTTCCGCGTCAGTAATTAGAAGGATCATAGGACTATTTTAACCATCTCATCTCTAGGCCCTCTTGGTCCATTATTAGCGAGAATCATGTTCAGCCTCTCTGTAGCCTCTTCCTTCCATAGTCAGGGGCAGCCCGAAAGGTACGGGAGAGCTTCCTGCCCACATTGAAATTCAGTCTGTGGGGAGCAATAGTGGCGAAAGCATAGGAAAAAC
The DNA here is from genome assembly GCA_004027555.1 of Craseonycteris thonglongyai. NCBI lineage: Eukaryota > Metazoa > Chordata > Mammalia > Chiroptera > Craseonycteridae > Craseonycteris > Craseonycteris thonglongyai. The sequence continues at coordinate 28,433 of PVKE010010533.1, read as the reverse complement.
TCCACAAAGTAATGCCAAGGTACCTTCTTTAATTTTTATTTTTAATGTTTCACTTTTGGAGTGCAAGGGGAAGATGAAGACGTAGTTCATGGACTGAAGCAGTCCTCATTTTTCAGGACACTTGGCAGCATCCAGCCTGTGACCATGTTGTACCTGCCTCTGCTGTATGAGAGGCGGCCAAAGCCGCATCCAGAGGATGCTGCGCTGTCTCCTCATTCAGTGGTTGTGTCACTCTGTTCTCAGAATGTTGTAGCTCAAATGCTAGTGAGGATCTAAGTTATACAACCTGCTGAGGAAACCGCCAATATTTTTGAAGAAATTACCACTTTCATTATTTTCCTAAGACGAATTTGAACGCAGGTGCAGAACCAATGTGCATTCAGGATGTTGACAAGAAGAATAAGGAGGTACTGGAGAACACATTAAAGTGTAACATATGAGGGGACCCAGAAAAACAGAATTATCTTTCTTTGATGTGAGAAAGATTGTGTACTGTGTTCCTCCAGGTCAAATGTTCAACCAAAGTTTTTATCTGGAAGTTTTGAGAAATTTGTTCAGCAATTTTTGACCAAGAATGGCATGACCCCTGTGCTCTATTCACCCAATCTTGCCCTGAGTCACTTTATTTTTTATTTCCATGGATGAAAAAAAGTCTTCAAAGGTAAGAGTTTTACCAGTGTGGAAGAAGTGAAACAAAAGATGGCTGATGCCTTTTAGCATCAAAATTGATGAGTTCCAAAACTGTTTTGAGCAGTGGATAAAGTGCCTCGCTAGGTATATTATATCTAGTGGAGAGTACTTTGAAGGAGACTGAAGTTTAAACATGTAAGAATAAATGCACAATTTTTTTTATAAATCCAGGTTTTGGGGGGGACCTCCTCTTCTTGTATTACAGGGAATACAAAAAAGTTACACACTTAATTAAAATCATGTAACCCCTGCTGTGAGAAGAGTGGTTTTGTGTCACAGGTATACACAGCATACCTCCGGCATCTTTCTTTGTCCCCCAGGCTGTCTCCTGGGATATCATATCATAATAAAAGCACAGGTTTGTCACCTTTCCATTTCTTTTACTTTTTCATTATTTTTAAGCAATGATCTAGTAAGCTTAGTACCTAGCAGTAATACTTAACTATAAAATCATGCTACTTCAAAGTAATAATCTTTTCTTTTTTTCAATATCAGGATTGAATCGAATGACCTGCCTCTGTTGACTGCTATTGCCAGTACACATTCTCCTTACGTCGCTCAAATACTCTTATAAGCTGAAGCTCAGGACAGTTCTTCCTCAGAAGAAAAAAAAATGGATTCTCAACTGAAGGAGAAAAAACATAAGCTCCCTGTGACATCAGAAGCAAACGGAAATAGCCACTCCACTGCTTTGTTTTGTTGTTTTCAAGTGGATGCTTTCTTGGGGCTTAGGTTTACTTGACATGGCACTTGTGTTTCCTATGAACACTCTAGGCCTTTTGTTACCCATGAATCACAGAGAGAGGGACCTATTTGGTAGGAGGAAGCATAAGACCTACACTAAACACTAAGCTGTTGGTACAGATGGCCTTGTGTGCTTGGGCCGAACAAGGACCAGTGACTTTGGAGCAAGAGAGTAAACAATGTACGAACCATTCCAGTAGGAAAATGTTTCAGAGCGCCAGTGTGAGCTCTCCACTCCCGAGAAGGCATCTTTTGCTATTCTAAAAACACTGTCGGAAAAAGGACTTCAGATTCCAGGTCAGAGTTTGCTTTTTCCAAAAAGTGAAGTAAAGAATGCCACGTTGTGCCATCTTCAGCTCAGGTGGCTGTAGAAGTTACACTGTGTGACATGAATCATGAAAGACGATTGCCTATTGAGAAGAGAGGGCTTTAGGGACCCACTGTTTTTCCGTCTTCTTGGAGTTTACCTTATCTCAGACGCGGCCACAGGTAGGTTAGAGGTGGATTGTTGGTGCAATAAACCCAAGAAACAGTGTAGCATCTTAATCCCGTCAGGATGGAGTTTGTAGCAGCAAGAGTGCACAGTCTGACACCATATGTTTAACCTTGTACTTTAGAGCTTTCTGCAGCCTCTTTAAGAGAGGCCATTTACCAAAGTGACTTCTGTAAGCTCAAGAGTGTTTCGGTTGCTAAATTCTTCCAGCCAAAGCCACTTTCTTCCTATAAGAGCTCATACAAATGACTATTTATACTTTAAAGGCACAGCGTTCCAGTGGGAAATGAAACTGCAGTAGTTCAAGATGACTAAGGAAGGTAATTAGTCTGAACGTTTATAAACAATTCATATATGGTCCAAATTTTTACATCATCTCTGTGCCTTCTAATCCCGACATACTTTTCAAAACACCTTTCCAAAAATTAACTCACCCCTAGTATAAAACCTGCCAAAATGAGGAATTGTTTGTTAGCATAATTCACTCTTTAAAAAAAAAAACTTTTATTTTCCCTTAATATAAAAGAAACTTTGCTTAGTTTACTGACCATGAGCTCTGACACCCAAGGTAAAGGAAAAGACTTAAAAATTGATCATTAAAAGACAGGAGCTAATCTAGTAGAGCAAAATGTCATTAGCACCTTGAATATCTTGAGTACACCTAATTATAACTATATTCTGATTTCCTTCCATTTTTTTATTAATTGATTCCAATTCTTTCCATGTATCATTTGTACCTAAGAATGTGAAGTAAATAACTTCCCTGTTGGGGTGAGAATGACTTCAGATTTTCTCTTTGATAAAATCCTAAACACTGGAGTTACATAACTTTGTCTCTTCTTTCACAAGTGTGAGTTAATTATTTGTTTGAAAGAGTATAGCAGCAGTACCAATGGAGAAAAACAGGTATATTATTTCTTATGAATAATTTTTAGGAATAGGTCAGAATTGCTACCTTCACTCCTCTCTCTCTGTATGATGAGAAATGTAGATGAGTGCGTTAAAACTGTTCGAATTTTTGCTTTTTCTTTTATGTCATTCACAAAATTAAATTTTTCCACTCTTTTTAGATTTTTGCTAGATCCTTTGGTCTAACATCTGAGTTCAGTGTTTTAAATTCTCTAGTTCCATGATATCATTGCTGTTATGTTACACAGAGGGAATGAACCTTACCTGTGGCTCTGCTCCCTCATCATTTGTTTTTCATTACATGTAAATAAATGGTAATAGCTAATGTGACATCATTTCCATCTGTACCAGTTTAAAGCATTCCCTCATCTCTAGTTCCCTTTTTCTTGTTTACACATTTTGGGCACTTTCCCTCATTCACCACCTTCCAGGGTTTCATAGAAAATAACTAGATACAAAATCAGTTCCATTTTAATGTGGACATAGTGGCATGTTGAAAATTAGACCCATATAGGGGGAAATAGAGCTTTAAAATGCTGATTCTAAACTTCATACATAAAAGATTTAGCCCAATCCCCTCAAAGCCTGCGAAAATTCCATTTGCCTCTTCATCTACTCTTCCAAAGCTCTCTCTTGCAAAACTACAGGTGGGTCACAGGTGGGGATGGCCTCAGTGATACTCAGGAGCCCAGTCAAAACCCCGCCCTCACATCAACAGCCTGCAAAAACAGACCAAGAACCCGTCGCTGCTCTTTTACAATCCACCTTCACATAACCCTCAAGTTTTGTTTGTCTTAAATTCAACCTCTTCCCAAAAGCTGAAAAGAAAAAACATCTCACGGAATTGTTTAGAGGCGCCGAAGAGGCCAGAAAGAGATCCTGCCCTCTCCCCTGCCCACCTCGAGAAAAACATAAAAATTAAGAAAAAAAAATTTGAGAAAACTACCTCAGTTGACAGGATTCTACCTTTAGGGTTTCTTCAACTTTTAAGTCTTACCTGTTGAGTGTAACTTTTGTAGCATCTTGCTTTTTTAAGCAAGCTAGTGAGGCATGAGAGAGCAGAAGTGTGTCAATGTTAACTGTGATGGACCTCTCTCTAGCATGTTGCAGTTTAGTTTTTAACAGATTGAGAAGTGATATGAATGTGAAAATAAATGTGTGTGTTTAAACATGACAATGAAAATTTGAAATTTAGCTTCCATACCAGTGCATAATTCCAAAGTATTTTATTTTTATCAGTGTTAAATAGCTTTTGTATAGGCTTCAATCCATTTTTCTGAAGTGTGCTGTTTTTTAATGAAAGTAACTATAATCTTTTCACATCTCACAGAACTGCCGTTTACACATCGCAACTTTTTAAACTTAACCATATTTTTCAAAATTAACTTTTTGCGGGGGAAGGACAATCCCCGCTTGTTAAATGATACTGAACTGTTGAAGCTCTTCTAATTAGGTCCTGAGACTTCATAAAAATTTAGTCTGTAGCTTTTTAGGTTCTTCACTAGAGTTGATTGTATATAAAAACAAAGACTATAAAGTAACCCCAAAATTCTTTTAAAAGCCTGGATTTTTCCACTCATCAGTACTTTTGAAAGTATTTTGTTCATGCATACTTTCACCATTAAAGAGTCTTCAGTTACTCTTGGTAAATGTGAACCATTTGTTTTCTTTGTTGTTGTTTTTTGTTTTTTTTTTTAGTTTTGGGGGAAGGAATATTTTAGTACAACGTTTGCCTGAATTAAGCAGCCTCCTCTGAATGTTCATTTTTAAATGTCAAAATTTGGTGAACCGTGTCTCTTGGAAACAAGATTGCAATATGCTGAAATTTAAGTGGTGTTTAGAAAAGGAGAAACTTCTGGGATTTGTGATAATTGAAGCTTCATTAAGAAAGTTGATAGGACTATATTTTTGATCAGCTAAAGAGATATCAATGTATAGAAAACTTTTCTTAAAACTTGTTCATGTATTATTTTGATCCATTTTTCTGTGGCATTTGGTGCAATAAACCTTTTGAATTTATCTTGAACTTTTGTTTATTACATTAAATCTTACATTAAGAACTTAGAGGTCTCATTTCTATTATTAACTCATGCCGCTGAAACAAGTTCATTATATATGTCAGTAATTTTCAACAGAGGTCTTTTGGAAATGTAGGGATATTTTTGGTTGGTATAATAATGGGTGAGAGTGACTGGCACATGGTGGGGGTGGCGGGTGGCAGGAGAAATGTCTTGTAATGGTGGGATACCCCATGGAAGCCTGCTGCCTGTGACTTTGAAATATCCTGCTAGATGTTAATATGGGTTAAAAAGAAATAAAAAACAACTTTATAATTATCTAAGCTGAAAATTTAATTCTGCTTTGCATAACACAGTGTACAAGTATTTTTCTCATGATTTTGTAATAATATATGCAGAATATTCCAGGAATGCCAATGTTGTATACACTGAAGGAAGATTTTACCTTGTAAGGTTCATAATTTTAACAAGAACTGACATAATTTGGGAAACACCTTTACAACAGCTATGGTCCTCAATGTATTTGAGTCATTGATACAGTATATTCGTATAAGTCTTCATTTGTAGCTGTTGAATAGATATAAGCACCTGTCTGCTTGATTATATTTTCTAATATAGTGCTATAATATCTCTATTAAAAAATAATATTAATATACTTAAGTTTTAAATAGTAAATCTAGTGCACTGTATTGGTTTGTTATAAATTGTGTGTGTAAGGTTATATTATTTATGAATTTTATTTTAGAAAAGTAGAGATGAGATCATTCATCTATGTGGTCTCAGGAAAAAATATGCTGTTAAGTATAACTTTTGTAACAACATAATACCATACTGAATTGTGCTGTTTTAAGACTATAGAGGAAAGTAACACTAGGTATTTCAAAATCCTTTTTGGAGTAAATGAAAATTTCAAGTGTTTTTCATATTCCGTCACACAGCTTTGAAATCATGCTATTGCTAAAGAACTTAAACACACACATTCACACCAAACTGCATTTTGGTTCCCTGGTGTCTACTCTAGACCTTTCTGTCAGAGGCTTTATGTACGTTCTTTCATTTAATCCTGGATGAACATGGGTACTATGATAATTAACTTTATATGTCAATTTGACTATACCATGGTACCCAGATATTTGGTCAAACACCAGAGTGGATGTTGCTGTGAAGATATTTTTTAGATGATACTTAACATTTAAATGAGTGTACTTTGAGTTAAGCAGATTGCTCTTCCCAATGTAGGTGGGCCTCATCCAGTCAGTCGAAGGACTTAAGAGGAAACAGACTAAGGGCCACAAGGAAAAGGGAATTTTGTCTCTAGGTTGCCTTTAAACTCGAGCTGCAAGATCATTCTCGCCTTAGTCTCCAGGCTGCTTGCCTGCCCTGTGGATTTGCCACCCTCCACAATCACATGAGCCAGTTCCTTAAGATAAATTGATCTATGTATCTATCCTATTGGTTCTATTTCTCTGGGGAACCCTGATTAATACAGGTACTTAAGATATCAGTCCAATGAAAATGTTGGAGGCCTTACACACATTGTAGTCATTATCTGCTTTTGAATTTATAAGAACACTTGCTTCAAGTTATTTTCACTGAAGAGGATTTATGTTAAAAGAGTGGGGTCTTGAGTACTTATTGGTATCCAGAAGAACCCTGTGGCATGGTTCAAAAAATGGGCTTGGGGAACATGTTTCTAATGTATCTCTGGAAATTTAGAAGAAAGCCTAGTTGACGAAAAGAGAAACTATTGTGAATGACAAAATTTTGTTTATCTCTAGAAGGGAAGAGGTGTGACCAAGAGATCAATTGCCCTCACCAACATTGAGTGCAGCCAACATCCAATACTTCTTTGATGTGATGCACTGGGGATAATATAATACTTCTCTGGGATTCCTGCCAGGAACACATAACCTGAGTTTACTCATGAGGCAGCATTCAGATAAACCCAAATTAAGTGTATTCAACAGAACTGGTCTATATGCTTCAAAATAGGTCAATATTATAAAAGTCCACAACTAAAGAGCTGTTCCAAATTGAAGGAGAGTAAAGAGACATGAGGACTGAATGTAATATGTGATCTTGAGTCAGAGAAAAACACAAAGGGCATTCATTATTGGACCAATTAATAATATTAGATTATGAACTATAATTAGATAATGTATCAATGTTAATTTCACTGAATATTATAATTGTACTGTGGTTATGTGAGAGAACATTCTTGTTCTTAGGAAAAACACAGTGAAATATTTAGGAGTAAAGGAATATCATGTCTACAACTTGTCCTTAAAAGGTATGCAGACAAAACCAAATAAACAAACAACAACAACAACAAAATATATATATATATATATATATATATATATATATATAGTATGTGTGTGAGAGAAAGAGAGATGCACACAGAGAAAGAAAGTGAAAGCAAATCAACTGATCACGCTGAGTGAAAAATCTATGAGGAGTTTACTTTCAGCTGTCCTTACAACTCTTCTGCAAGTTTGAAATCATTTCAAGATAAAAGTATTTTAACATTTTTTTAATGCACAAAAATATCTCAGTTGGATTTAGTGAACGATAGAAGGAGGCATTTGGGATCATCTCATCAATGATCACTGTAATCCTACAGAAAATTAGTTCAGTGATGGAAAGTAACTACCGTAATCCAAGCCTCCTCACACACTGCAGTAAATCATCTGATTTGGACCCAACCCAAAATGCAGACCACATAGGAATGTCAGCGGCTGAACTGCTTGCTCCCTTTTTCAATACAAAGTAACCAAACCTCAGGATCAGGACCTACCAAGGAGGACTTATATAGCACCCTCATAAAATGTTTCCAATAGGTATAATTAATTGCTAACAAATCTGATTTCTGGCAACAAAGGTTGAGTGATACTCTAGTTGGCAAGATTCTTCAATGGAACAAGAAACTCTTGGTGTAGGGAGGAAGGGTCTCTATTGTATTTGCACCTATTCCCTTTTCTTTCATGGAAATTTGTTGTCATATTTGACATAATGTACAATAAAATGGGATATAGCTGGGGGATTATACAAAAGGACCTCAGGAAATAGTTGTTGATTTAAATATATACTTATTCTTTACTTGATTCTCATGATAACACTACAAAATATTAAGGACAGATACTAATTAACTCCATTTTACTTATTAAAAAAAAAACTCATATAGGGAAATTATACAACTTGCTAGGATTCCATAGATAGTAATGAGGGGAAAAATTTTTTTTAATTTGAACTGCTATATTCTTACTCGGCTAGCCAGTCTGTAAGGGATTTAAGAGGAGTTAAAGATTTACCTCTGTTTCGCGGGCTGAGAGCTTTCTCCAGCTTGGGAAATCAAGGGGATGGCCATTTTCTTCAGGTTGTAAGTAGTTGTAAAGACTGAGTCCCACAAGCCCTAGTTGTCTTTAGTTATAAAATGGTATACAGTATAGATGTTACTGTGGAAATCGCATATCAATTACAAAAATGTTTTGATGGGTTTAAAGGAGCCATAAAACAGTAGTAGTAGTAGTAGTAGTAGTAGTAGTACTGGTTTTTTTGTTTGTTTTTAAAGATTTATTTTTATTGTTTTTGACAGAGAGAGTGACAAAGAGACAGAAGGGGTGGGGGGGCTGAACAGTCTCCATAGTTGCACATCATTCGTTTTTCCACATAGTTTTATTCCACAGATGGGTTTGGGGCTGCACAGGGCAGGAACTGGGCCGGGGTCTCACCCCGGTGAGAACTGAACTGGGGACACTCCCCAGTTCAGCATATGGGTCCACACGGGCCGGGGCCGGGATTCAATCCTCGGTCCCCGGGGCTGCAAGTGAGTGCTTAACCCACTGAGCCATCCCGGCTTCCCTAGTACTGTTAAATAGCATTCTTTAATTCATATATTGAAACCACTTGATTTTATCTATGATGATTCAGAAAAGCACATGATTGTACCTTCTCCTTTTTTGGTGGCTTTGGCAGCTGAGGTGGTCTGGAAGCTCCTGGAAGTGCTGCCTTATTTTGCCTAACGAGGTTGGCGCCTTTGGAATTTCTTTGATTGGTTTCCTCATAATGACCCATTTGCCAGGCAATGCGACCACGACTGAATCTTCCCAGCATATCCATAATACAAGGTTTGGGTTGCCTGAAATAGGAACACATTGGTTGGTTCTCAAATTAGAAGAACCTAGAAACAAGGCCACCAGTTTTCACAGAGTTGACATTTGTCTGTTTCTCTTGAGATCTGAGGTGATTTCTAGCCATGTGGCTTAGGAAAGCTAATGGCAGGGGTCTCCAAACTACGGCTGGATGCGTCCCACAAGGCCCTCTCATCCGGCCTGTGGAGACCTTTTTATCTGAATAAAATAATATTAAATAAATAATTAAAAAACAACACCTATGTTTTGATTCTTTTTTATTTGGACCTCGAGTGTGTAGTCGGCCCCCAAACTGCTGTTTGATAGTTAATGCGGCCGAGGGCTGAAAAGTTTGGAGACCCCTGACTTAAGCCATCAGCCAGTGTTCTGAAAAGTTTTCAGACTCTGTTCCCCCTCCCCTTCACTGCATATCCAGCTACTGAAGACCAGGAACCACCTCCTCAGATGTACACTGACCTTAGACCCTGTTGGTGAATTCACTCCTGTATCCTGAGTGCCCCTCTTTAGGCCACGCATGGAAGATGCTGGGAAGTGGAAAGTGAGATGTTCGGGCTGAGACTGTGAGCCCGTAGGTTCTGCGGGACATGATCTGCCCATTGTGAGGTCTCAGGGGAATTCTGGAGACACCAGCTTCATGATTCGAAACTCTGGCTTCAGACAGTGTGTTAGAGGGAAAAATCGAGTCTTCACTCTCCTTTCCCTAGTGAAATCCTTGTCTACGTTGCAACAGCCCTAAATTAGAATAATATCTGAGTACTGCCCTCCCATTGTCAAGGGCCAGCTGTGGGGGAAAGACCAAAGGGCAATAGGATGAGGAATAGCTGTCTCGTTTGGAAGGCCACTGTTGCTCTACAGAGCCTCTTGTGAATCCTGACCTCACCATCCCTCCACCTGGATGCTCAGAGCCCATTGGCCAATGCAAAGTTCCCTGCCTAGATTCTGAGTTTTGTGGGTTCCCAAGTTCTTTGGACCAAGATATGTGGCAGGTCTGCATCACTGTTCACTCATTGAAGAAGACACACCCACTTACTGTGTCTGACAAGTGCCAGGTGCCAGGAGACAGCAACGATGGGGCAAAGTCTCTGTTATCATAGAGCTTATATACCAGCAGGAAAGACAGACAATAAACCAATGAGTCAAATAGATGGGAAATACAGTGAAGAAAAATCCAGATAAGAAACAGAACATGCCGGGCTTGCTATTTTGGGGAGGGGAGGCGGGCAAGGAGGTAGCTCCCTGTGTGGGGTAGGAGCTGACCACACCACTCTCCAGCAAAACCTCCACTGACACCCAGTAGCCTTTAAAGTTCAAACTCTTCAGCAGAGCACACAGGGTTGTTTGTTGTTGCTGTTTGCTTTCTGTCTGTTTTCTTTTAATGGTCCGCCCACACGGCGCTTTCTGGTCTGCTCTCCAGCCCAGCCTTCCTCTCAGACACACACACAGGGCCTCATTGTGCACCCGCCCACCCTCTGTGAGCTCTGAAGGAGCCACGCTTTCAGACCTCCAGCCTTTCGCTTCGACTTTGCCTTCAGCTGGTCATGCCCTCCCTCCTCCTGTCCTGACAAACTGCAGCCAAGGCTTTAAACGTCACCTTTGCTATGAAGACTTCCCTTATTCCTGTCAGGCAACCATTTTCCTCCTTCCATAGCACATTATATTTGAATTCTTCTGTAGAAACTGCATATACTTAAATTTCTAGGACATCAACCAACCTCAGTGCTCCTTCTATGGCCCAGAATGTGTCTCATTCATCGTCAGCTCCCCACTGCCCATTACCTTGCCTGACACACCGCTGACACTTAGCTAATCTGTGGTGATGGAGTAATGAGGACAGGAGGGAGATCAGAATTGAATGGCTTTAAAGGTTACCTGCTTTTCTGTCCACTCCCTTCCACTCACCTGCTTCTGCAGCCCCCTCTTGCCCTCCTGCCAATGGCAGGTGCGTGGGAGTGGATCCCCACAGTCTGGGTTGTCTGAGTTCTGCCATTTACAAGTACAGGTTAATAAGTGCGGCTATTACGTTTTTGTTTTGGTTTTTTTTTTAAGATATATTTTGTATTGTTTGAGAGGTTAGAGAGTGAGCAAGAAGGGGCGGGGGCCCAGAGCAGTCTCCATAGTTGTACATCATTCGTTATGACATGGTTTCATTCCACACGGGTGGATGTGGAGCCGTGTGGGGCAAGAACCAAATTGGAGGCCTCCCTTATGGGACGTGAGGACCTTCACCGCCCAAGCCATTCCAGCAGTTACCAGTTGTGCTGCAGTTCTTCATGTGGGTTTGCAGAGGCCGGGGCCAGGAATCAGACCCTGGACCCACAGTTACAAGGCAAGTGCTCAACCTGCTGAGCTATCCCAGCATCCCTAAGACAGTTAGTTTTAAGAGCAAGGTTGCTAATGGTTAGAATGTATGGGACAGGCATTGTTTAAAGTTCATATTATCTTGATAAATGGTTTATAGGAAAACCATTTTCAACAAATGACTCACATTTTTTTTAATAATGTGTTCTAGAAGTACTTATACTGAATAGTTTAAAAATAAACCCTTGCACACAGTTAGTCTTCATTTAAATGCTAACAGATTTTTAAATCAGAATAGCCTATGTCCCTGAATCTTGAATCACCAGGAAGAGCAATGGGAGGTTAAAAATTAGTTATAATTCAAAGATTTAAGGATCTTACAGAAATATTGGACACATAAAATATGAGGAATTACACACACTATATTGAATGAATGTGTGTAAATGAGTCACAAAGGTCAAAAGAGGTCAACCAAGACGAAAAAGGTTGGGCTCTATTTGGAGGTTAATGGGGCCATCAGTAATGATTCACTGTTAGTGACAAACACACCACAGCAGGAAGCATGCACACACACACACACACACACACCAAAACAAAGTCTAACCTTACTTTTAACTCCTAAGGCTCAGATTTTTTTCTTTTTGAAATAAAATCAAGCTTATAGAAAAGTGCATACAGTACAAAAAGCTTTTATTTCCTAAACCATTTGAAAGTATGTTCTTAATATGTTATCCATCATCCCCCAATACTTGAGCGTGTCATCCTACAAACAAGAACAAAAACCTCAATATAATGATCAAAATCAGAGGTACTCAGAAAATTCACAGTTGGGATGCTGGGATAACTCAACAGGTTGAGCACTTGCTTTGCAACCATGAGGTCCAGGTTTCAAATCCTGGCCCTGGCCCGTGCAGCCTAGTATCACTAGGCTAAACTCAAGGTGGCAGTAGGCTAACCACACGTACCATTGGAAATGAGACAGTACCATTGTTTTCTGTCCCATTTAAAATGGTATATCTGGTCAGCCTACTTTTATATCTCCATTTCTTCATATACAAGTATAGTTGTTTGCCAAGTTTCGCTGAGTCTTTAAAGTGTCTCACCATCCCCACGTCTCTAATTTTGTCTCCCATCTTGCAGTTATCAAAATATCACTTAACTTGTCTTCCTTCCTTCAATTTCGCCTTTCTCTGTTCCACTCATTCAGCAAACAGTTTTCTATCCCTACTGCATGCCAGGTGTTCTTTCGAACACTGAGTTGTTGTTTTTTTGTGGTTTTTTTTGTTTTGTTTTTTTTAAATATATTTTTTTTTATTTTTGACAGAGAAAGAGAGAGAGAGAGAGAGAGAGAGATACAGAGACAGAGAGAGAACTGAACCGGGGGAGCTCCCAGTTCAGCATATGGTTTCGCACGGGCCGGGGCCGGGATTCGATCCTCGCTCGGTCCCCGGTGCTGCAAAGTGAGCGCCTAACCCACTGAGCCATCCCGGCTTCCCTGCGAGTTTTGATTATATCACTTTCTTAACGTTTTTTAAAACAATAGTTCATTGCCTATAGAATTAAGCACAAAATCTTTAGTATGGAATGCAAAGCACTGCACAACTTGGCTCCTGTACTGCAATTTCCATCATGCCCCAAACCAATATCCTATGGTTTAGCCACATCAGACAACCAGTCATTTCCTTGACACACATTGAAGGCTCACTTCTCCATGCCTTTGCTTATGCGATTTCTTGTGGCTGGAATTCCTTTCCTGGCTCCACCTCCAAGCTCCCCTTTTTGATATCCCTATTCAGACTTAAAAATGAAACTAACGTTACCTCTCCTACAAAGCCTTCTGGGATGGCCACCCGACCTTCAACATGAGCCTCAAGCATTGCCTCCTGTGTCCTCTACAGTACATTGTCCATACCTGTCAGTGTTGACATATTGACAGTCACCCTCAGTAAATCTGTGCATAAAAGGAAGGATCCATTCCCTCATTTTTTCACTGCCTAGCAGAGCTCCTGAATATAGAACACATTTTCAGTCCATTTTGCTTTCTTCTTTAAAGATACAAAAAAAATGTTTTGTAGTTATCTCCAGCAAGAGAGACTGTGTCTACACATGATAGCCAGTTTGGGGTGAGGTAAAGTTGATTTTAAACTTGCACGCTCTTTTGCTATTTGAGTTTTTTCAACCATGAGCTTGTGTTGTTTTTGTAATAAAACATGTCTATATTTTCCTTAAAAACTGTTGGTTGTTTGGGAAATGACCAAAAATTTCCCAGCAGCCTGGACAGTAGAGAAATGGGGTGAGAAGATAGAACACATTTCAGCACTAAATTAGGAAATGGCTGGCTGGACCTTGCTTATGTAACTGTCTAAAACCAAAGGGACAAACTTGACTTTCATTTTGACAACTTCTGCCAGGGAAAATATTCTGGACATCTCAAGAGGGCCCCTGCTGGGAGGGGAGGTGCTCTGCTTGGTCTTCTAGTTTCCTACCTTTTTTGTGATGCAAGTTGAGCCCACGGGAGACTCTGTGGCAACCGCTTTGATTTATGGCCAAATGGTTCAATGAGCTCTCGGTATATCGGTGAAATAACCAGGCTGAATTAATATGTTTACTTAAATCGGTCCAAGTAGCTGTTTTTTCTGGAGCTTGACCACCCAGCATCAGTCTCGCCCAAGAGCAAACCTTTTCGACTGTTTGGATGTCTCCTGGGCTCCCACTGGTTGACTAAAAATAGTTCTAATAAGTAGTACATTCGTGGGGTTTTTAAAAAAAATATTCCAAAGTTAAGGCAAACAAATTGCTAACTGTGTAAGTTCCAGTGAGTCAGTATGGTTGCCTAATATATACCCCAGGAACAGTTATTCAGTTGAGTTTGAAATAGAAAAATATGAGGAAACTTCCCTTTAGAGCTTCAGCATTTTCCTTGCAGCATAATAATGTGATGTAACTCTGTGTATTTCTAGCCCGTGAAAAGGGCTGGCACCGTATTGTATTGTGACTTAAAAGCATGACTCCTGTTTTCTCAGCAAGCTAGTACCCTGAAGTGTTTGCTTTCTCACAGGGTCGTTGATTTCTGTTCCTTCCATTTCCGGAAGTACTCAAAAACCGTGGGCTGGCACGTGGAAATTTTTGAGAAAACACATTTAGAAACCATTTGGCAGGATCTGGGCTTTCTGAGAGAACAGCCCTTCTCTCCCTGTTATTTTCTCTTTGGAACATTTGTAGGAAAACAGGGCCCCTGTTTTTGAAAGATCTTTCTGGATTTATGGGGGCGTCTACTCCTAAAGTCAGAATCTGTCAAGGAATGAAAGCCCTGGTTAGGGCTTTGAAGATATTCTCATTAAATTTTTTTTTTCTGAACTGGCCTTTTATGTAGAGTGTTTCTGTGACACAGGCAGCCACATACATGGTATGATTTCCAAGACACAGGCTGTTCCCTCCCTTGCTGCTGTCTTTTATTCAATAACCAGAGACCAGGCTTCCAGGGCCCACAGCCAGGGAGAGGTACTACAAAGCATGCCTGCCTGGCCCTTCTCTAGAGAATGTATCTTGAAGGGTTGGTACCATAAAGGAGGACTTGAGGAAAATGAGATGCTAAAGTTCAGCTTTAGCTATAGCATCATTTAGTTAAATCCAACTGTGTTTCTTACACATTGATCTTTCATCCCTCTCTGCCATAGAATTTTATGTGATGATGTTACTTCTTGTTTCCAAAAGATTTCATCTTTATCCGCTAGGATAACACTTATTTGATCCTGGATCAACAGCTGCCATGGAGCTGATTAAAATATGAAATTAGCTTGCTATTTCATATTTGGACAAACAAAATGAACACACAACTAAATTTAGCAATTATTAGTAGAGAAAAATGTTAATGCTAATGAAATTTATCCTAGGTTAGTGGTTGCCCAGGAGATTCTTGGTGAGTGGAAAGAGACAGAGGCCTATAAGAGACGCTAATTTTTAGTAATTCTTACCTAAAGGAGTTTTTAGAGATTTATCAGATAGGTGGTAGGCTTGCTTATTTAATTTTCGGTGTTTGGGATGCTGGGAAATTGAGGTTCTACCTCTGAGTTGTAACTTCGCCTGTTAAAGGTAAAGGTCCCAAGTAATATTCAACTGAATGATTAAGACACTATTTGAGGTAATTTATAGCTTCAAAGATCCAGAAACTATCTGTACTGTTTCTCTTGTCTTTAAACAAAAGGGTCTTAGAGCATATTGAGCGGACATCTGGTATGTATGTGTTCAGGTGTGCACTCAGTCCTCTGGGAGACCACAGAAAGCCAATTGTCTACGTAAGATAGTCCCAGGACAAAAAGACTTAAGATATTAGTATATGAATAAACAATTGCTCATTTACTGCTGTACCTATATATGAATAAAACGGTGACTAAGAGATTAGTTGATTGCAATAAACTTCCAAGGTTAGTCATTCATGATAAAATGTGGAAGATAAAATGTTATGCCTGCTTAAATCTTTTATTCTTATTCAGTAGTTGCCTCCTTCCCAAAAGATCAAAAATGCCTATGATCAGTTTCATATCATCAACAATTCAAAAAAATTATTAAATGGGTCTGTATTATCTATAAGCACAAACTATTTTGCAAAAGTAGATAAGATTATTTAAATTTATAAATAAAACTATGAAACTTACATTAGTATGAAAAATTACTGTCTCAAGGATAAATATAAAATCACTTCCCAAGGAAGTATTTGGGAAAACAAGAGAAATCTTCCCAAATTGGCAGTGTAACTACTGTAGACATAAGAATATTGCTTGTGGGGAAGCCGGGATGGCTCAGTGGGTTAGACACTCACTTTGCAGCCCTGGGGAACGAGGATTGAATCCTGGCCCCAGCCCGTGCGGACCCATGTGCTGAACTGGGGAGTGCCCCCAGTTCAGTTCTCACCGGGGTGAGACCCCGGCCCAGTTCCTGCCCTGTGCAGCCCCGCTCCCACCTGTGGAATGAAACTATGTGGAAAAACCAATGATGTGCAACTATGGAGACTGTTCTGGGCCCTCCCCATTCTCTCTGTCACTGTCTCTGTATCCTTCTCTCTCTCTCTTTCTCTATCAAAAGCAATAAAAATAAATCTTTTAAAAACAATAAATAAATCTTTTTTTTTTAAAAAAAGAATATTGCTTGAGTGCTATTTTTTAAAGACAGAAAGAGATAACCAAATGGACGACTATTTTTCCTTGATGTAGGAAGAGCCTGTTCGCTTGGACTTTCATCTAGAAGGAGAGCATCGAAGGCTTGTGCAGCTCTGTGAAATTACACACATCACGTGCTTCCGACCTCCGATTGCAATTATTTTAGTTTGACTTATTGCTTTTATTTCCTAGGAAACACAGCCGCTCTATTTGAGAGGCTTATTAAATATTCTACCACAACGCTGAAGTCAAGAATTAATTGAAACAAGCGAGATCGCACTTCCCCCTTAAGTGAACACTTCTTCCATTCTTGGCCAGATAGTTTTCCCAACTCCAGAATGTGAAAAATGCTGTCCTTGACATAGTGATATCATCAGCATGTTGCTGGTTGCCCTTCTGGGCACCAGCTGGGCTTCCAGTGACCAGGGCTTTGTAATCTAAATCAAATATGTCTTCCTGTGCAGGGTAACACTCCAAAAGCTTCCTGGTGCCAAGAGGTTGTCCACAACATAAAAATACACAGAGGTGTTTACTGACTTTCATTCAGTAGTATTAAATGATTTATACAAAGTGACGATCTCTCATGCACATAACCTCATGGGTAATGGTCCAAAATCTTACCAGAAATACAGCATAGTAGACTGTCTAGGGTCACCTATTAGGAATGTTGAATGTAATTACTGATGTTTCCAGAGATATGGGAGACTCTATATAAGACATCCAAGAAGCTCTGGCAATTTCAGCAGCTCAGGGCTTTTCAAACACCAAACCAGCTCTTCTCTTCATGTGGGTGTTTCTGGGCACCACTTGCTTATTCACGTATCAGAAAACAGCAAGGTGAAAAAAGGAGAGCTGCATTTATTTTAGCTGCTGGGCAGCAGTACAGGTGAAGGTTAATTGGGAGACTATCACAGTATTGATTCAATTTCGTTTTGGAACAAGTTTATCTAGCCAGATGGTAAATCTTGACCTTTATTAACTAAGGATAAAGCTAATACAACTTACTTTTAGTTGCTTTGGAAATGTAAAGGTACACAAAAATGGACAAAATAATTTAAAGATCTCCAAGTACTTATCACTTGACTTCAAACATTATCAATTTATAGCCAATCTTATTTTATTTTTATCCCATTTACTAATTCTTCCCCTGCCAAGACATCCTATCTTTCTGGTATAATTCTCAAAAATATTAAAACTTTTTTTTGTAACATGATCACAGTGCTGTTTTTTTCTCCTAAAAATTTAATAATTTCACCATATATTCAGTCTTCAAAATTTCAGTTGCCTCATAAATGTTATGATTTTTTAGCAGTGTAGTAGAAACAGAATCCAAATAAGTTTTCACATCTTGTAATGGGTTGATATATCTTTTAAGTTTCTTTTACTTCATAGGTTCTCTTTCACTTCTTTTTTCCTTCTCCTTACCACCCCTCCTACTCTTCTTCCTCATTCTTCTCCTTCTCACTATTAGTTGAAGAAACAAATTTTGTTTCCTTGAAAATTTTGTTTCCATGTGTTCTATAAAATTTCCCATAATACATTTTTCTGACACCATCTCCATGTGGTCACTTAACATTTCCTGTTGTCATCTTATTTCCTGTACATTGTTAGTTGGAAATAAAGGCTTGATCTAAGTTGGATTGGTTTGGGGGTGGAGGGCAAGACATCTCTCTACTAGCTTGCTATGGCCACCATGACTCGGTACCGTAGGCTCAGTGGCTTAGACAACAGGAAGGTATTTCCTCACAATTCTGGAAGCCAGAGTCCAAGATCAAGGTTGGTTTCTTCTAAGATCTCTCTTCTTGGCTTGTAGATGGCCATCTTCTCCTTGTATCTTCATAGGGTCATTCCTCTGTGGATATCTGTGTTCAAATCTCTCCTTCTAAGGACACCAGTCATAGTGGATTAGGGCTCACACTAATGACCTCATTTTAATTTTATTGTCTTTTTAAGAATCTATCTCGTGAGGTACTGGGGGTCAGGAATTTTGAGAGGACACAATTCAGCCCATAACAACTACTTTCCAGGTACTCTTTTATCAAGAAGTACATAATATCTGATCATTTCTCTTTTTCTGGTTTTGGCAGCCATTGATGATTAATGTGTAGATTCATTAATTAGATTTTTCTTTTTTACTGTCAATTACTTAGAATTTGCAAAATGATGATGTTCTAATTCCTTTATTCCTTGTTTTTGTATTAGCTGGATTACGTTGCTTTTTTTTTAAGTCACTTCATCATCTATTTGGTTTGCAGTGGTACAGTTTGTATTGGAAAGGCAGGATTAATATTTGATTCTTTCATTTTATTTACTCATCTTAAAAGTACTAAGCTGGTTCCTTGGAATCCTCCAGTGTGACTGGTTTGCTGTAGTTTTTAAGGGATTTTATGAACTCCTGAAGTTTCATGTATGTGTAAGTAGATGTATATTATTCAGTTGCAGTTACCACCCTTTTCTGCAAAGCCGCCCTATTTTTGGCCAGTGCGAGTCTCTTCAAGTTTGGCTCCCGAGTCCCTTAGACAGACTGCAGTAGTCTTGGAAAGCTTGCTTGTCTGGTATAGCAGGATGTACTAGGCTCATGTTTTCCATTTCTTTTTCAAAATCTAGACTCAACCATTTTTCTGAGAAGCCCCAATCCCCTTTAGCAAAAAAGATATTTGAAGAATAGAATCTGAGTACTACGGGAGCTCACAGCTACTGAGTTTGTTCTTAGGTTCTAGACCTTTATAGTAAATAGAGCTATGAAAAAAAGATATGTAAACACACACAATCACACATATGTGTACACATATATATATATCTTCCAATCAAATTCTGGATTTTTTTTTTCAGTTTTTATCTTAACATCTGTATTTTCTTTCTTCCATTCCAAGAATCCTGGTACTCAACCAAACCAGGAGTGATTGAATAATCACAGCATTGCTCATTTGCTTTGGCCCACAATGCACCCGCAGCAGTCAAACTAACATGACCAACACTTCCACCAAACTTCTTGCAGTTCTTTTTGTTCCTAGAGTAGAGCCTACTCGAGATTTATACTCAAACATCTGTGCTTTAAAATCCCTTGGAATAATACCTCTCTGTGAGTTAAATTATCAACTAGATGCACATTTAGGGTGTGTGTGTGTGTTTATAAATAAGAAGTAAGATATAAGGTATATCTTTTATTTATTTATTTATTTTTGAGAGAGAGAGAGAGATACAGAGACAGAGAGAGAACTGAACTGGGGGAGCTCCCAGTTCAGCATATGGGTCCGCACGGGCCGGGGCCAGGATTCGATCCTCGGTCACCGGCGCTGCAAAGAGAGTGCTTAACTCACTGAGCCATCCCGGCTTCTCCATAAGGTATATCTTACAAGTAAGGTATTGCAAACCCAGTGCGGAACCAGTGTTGTGTTCCAATTTTTTTTTTCTTGTTGTCATTACTGTTGTTGTTACATAACCCAGAGGAAGGGGCAGGTGGTGTAGCAGCTGATTTGGAGGAGAAGATGATGCCTGAATCATGTCTTACTGAACAGCTGTGAAGGGTGACTTCGATTCTGGGAAAAACTGTCTTGAAAGCCTTAGCTCTGCTCAACGAAGAGAACATTTGTTCTGCCACCCACCATGTAGTTCATCGTTGAATATAAATGAGTTAGCCTTGAAGCTGCTAGACAGAAAATAAGCTGCAGCATTCTGTATAAACCCTGCCATCTTTACACATCGCTGTAGAGGCTACAAAGGAAAAGTTTTTGTCAAATATGTGGTCATAGTGCTCCAAGGTAATTTGTCTGAACATAGGAAGTCGCATCTCTAAAATGACAGGATCTTGGTATCCAAATACAGAATTTTAGCAGCTAATTCCTACTGGTCCTTCAAGTTCAGGTGACACTATGAAGCTTTCCTGGCATCTGGGCATTCACTGAATAGATAAATGGGCACCAACTATCTATGTGGCCCTGAAACAGTGGCATAAGAGCTCTGTACTGACCTAATTGTGCCGTCAGCTTCCTGGGAGCCTGCCTGCCTCCCCTCACTACCCAGATGAAAAGGAGACAGCGGTGTTAGGAAGCTCGCAGGAAGGTAATGTGAAGATAGTTCCTAAGGGCCAAAGTGGGCACAAGTGCTGATGATCTCAAAAAAAAAAACAAAACAAAACGACAGAACTTTGCTACTTAATGCTTACGGAAATCCCTCCAATGTGCCAGCAACTACAACTTTCTACATAGAGAGCTGTCAAGATTTATGGATGCTTTGAGGAAAACAACTCCAAGAGAAAAGCGTGCATTTATGTATTACATCAGTAGATTTTCAACAGTGGCTGTCATTAAGTCGGTGTGAGTTTTGGCAGTACTGTTTCATTATAAAAAAAACAAAACAGGCAATTTTCTACATACCACCTAACTCATGCCAAATACAGGCACACCTTACACCTTTCTGCATAAATAGAAAGCCCTGTTTATTCAGGTTGGTGAATATTTCTTTAGTACTAAAAGTCCTGATTTTAAACAAAAACGTTTTCAACTTTGGAGCTAAAATTATAGTGAATTATTGCTATTTCTTCCATTTTATGATTGCTTATTATGATTACTGAAATTAAAATATTGTACATTATACATAATATAGTATTAATCTTGTCAATTGTGATGAAATAATTTAGGTGCATGTATATAATACATGTATCCAGAACTAAAATGCTTATAATAATAATAAACAAGGACTCCCCTTTGCTTCCTGTTCCCTGCCTCAATGTTCTTTTCTCCAAATGCAATCACTCTTTAGCTTATTTGGCTCTTCTGGAACTTGCCCCAAATTTATATACAATAAATGCTTCCTCTCAGTGCCCCATTAGCCTGTTCCTGTCAGAACTGAAAGTTCTGTAGGCCCCTGCATTGCCACATGGCATTTTTCTTTATGCCATCTTGGGAATTCCCTATGCCTGTCACCTTCGTTGGGTCTCTTGTTCCTTGGATCAAATTCCTTTCTCTTTCCTTGATTTATATTCCTTTTCTTGGTAGATAATATTCTCCAGTTGCTTCCCATAAAATGATGCTTTGAGGTACATTTATTTTTGAACACATACTTGTCTGAAAAAACCTTTTTTCTACCTTCCTGTTTGATTGTTTATCTAGGTCTAAAATTCTAGATTGAAAGTCACTTTCTGTCTGACATTGAAGTCATTGCCCCATTGTCTTCTAGAGACCAGTATTGCTGTCAAGAAGCATGATACCTCATTTGTTTCTGATCCCTCGAAAACATACTAGCTTTTTCTCTGGAAGGTTTTAGCATTGTCTCTTCATGCCAGTATAATGAAGTTTCACAGTGACATGCCTTGATGTCGTGTTTTGTTTTGTTTTGTTTTGTCTTTATTTGCTTTGATGGAGACTTTCAATGTGGAAATTCATGTCATTCCCTTCTGAGGAATTTTCTTGTGTTATTGATTCCTTCTGTTTTCTCTGATCTCTTACTAGTTAGATGTTAGACATGATTTAATTTTAATTGATTGTTGTTTTTTTTTACTTCTATATTTTTCCCATTATTCATTTTCATCTCTTGGACTTCTAGTTTCAGGAGATTAACTCAGCTGTAAGTATGAAATTTCTAACCTGTATTGAATCTCTATACTGATTATTTTTTAGCTAACAATATAATAAGAATTTTAATAGATGCATTTTGCTATATTAGTTCAATGCATTTCATTTATTCAATTAATAGATAACATTTATAATAGGGTGCTCTGATTTGTTCAGGATAATTTTAGTTTTGTCTCGTGTCCTCATGACCATTTTAATTATCTTCCTGTTTCACTATCAAAAGTGTCCTCTTTTCAGTCATAAATTATATGGAAACACAATTTACTGAGTACTTAGTATGTACCAAGTGCTGTTCTAAATGCTGTATATGTGACAGCCTATCCTATACTGGGTGAACCAAAAGTAGGTGGACAGTAGATGAAATAAATCTTATCATTTACTACTTTTGGTTCACCCTGCATAACAACCTAGTGGAGTAGATTCTGTTACCATCATATTACAGATTGTGAAGGTGAAGCACAAATAATTTGTCCATGGTATCACAGTTAGTAGGCGGTGAAGCTGGGGCTCGAACTCAAGAAGTCTGTCCTCAGAGCCCTTGCTTTTACTCACTGTAGGGATACTGCTTTATAATGGCTTCCAATCCCGTTTGGGGGTATTTATTTATTTCTGACTTCGTATGACTGCCAACACTGTTAGACTTCCTTTTAGCTAAACCTTCGTGGATCTCCTGTAGAATTTCCTTGGGAAAGGTAAATTCCTAGTGGAAGCAGCCTTCAGGACACAGCAGTCTTCACTCCGCCCTGCTGTGCATCTCTTGAGGATGGGTGCTCACTAACAAGTCCTATGATTATGGAAAGGCAGACAAGAAAGCAGGTTGGGAGAGCCAGCACTCTGAATGAATAATGTTTCTGTGACTCTCAAGTAAGTGAAAAGTGTGAGAAGGTTGAAGTTCATTTTGATCCTTTAAAATTCACATTACTCTTCTCTTCCATGGCTGACATCCAGTTTGGTTGTCCTTACCTTGGTGTTTACAGCCTTCATAACTCCCCCCGCCCACCCCCACCCCCCACACACCCATCTGCTGACAGTGACAGACCATAGGAACTTGAAGTGTTCCATCAGATATTATTCTTAAGACAAATCTATAAATCGGCAAATAGGTGGGAAATATCTCAAGCCCCCAGTTGACAAAGAGGTAACTTTGTCGTGACATTAGGATCAGCAGATCCTTTGTAGAACGAGATTCACCTGTGAATAATTCTGTTGCTTTCATAATCCTAGCAACACTTTCACTTGCATGGATACAACATTCATCCAAGCAGGCAGCCAGAGATATTCCTAAATGGTTCTTTTCTAAAACCAGCTGAAATTTTATCTTTCTCAGAAAGTTCTCACAATTTGAACTCCTCCAGCTTCTCCAGCCTGAACAATACCAGTTTGTACCATTATGACTTCAAGAAGAACGAGGATTTGCAAATACATATTGAGTGCAAATACGTATTGAGTGCCCCACATATGCCAGGCACTGTGTTAAATGTACAGAAAAGAAGAAGAAAACAAGATACTTCCATGCCCCCCAATTTTCAGTAATGGTGTATAACTTCTAGAGAATTCACTCACTCCTTACAACAATAAAAAGCCACATCAATTTACTGTTTGCAGTGCATTCTCTCTGACTTTTTTTAATTTGACTGTAGACTGTTCTTTCATTTTGGATTTGTGCTTTTTGTTGTGTTGAAATGAGAAATACTGTATGTATTTCGATTGCAAACAGGGGAGACTATATAAAAATGAATTAATCATCAGGTCACATATTTAGAGAAACATAAGATATTTAAAACAAAGAGGGTTTCAATCTAGAAGAAAAAAAAATTTAACCACACATAGTTACTGCAATCATTCTCTATCAATGTACATTGTATTGAAATCTTCTCTTTTTATCTATCTGTCCTAAAAGTGTGTGAGCTACTTGAGAGTGAGGACTCTGCTTATTAATTTTTAAGATTTTGAGCACCTGGCATAGAGCTGGTCTTCATTTCGTGTTTGTTGAAGTATATATTTATTGATCTTTAAGATGCAATGAACTGTATAGCACACCACTGATATAATAACAGCTTCACATTGGAGGAAAAAAAGAGGCACCCCTTTTGTACACTACCTTTGTAAACAACTATTATAAAACACATCCTGATTTCAAGGAAGTTAAAATTTTAAAAGTGGGCCTCAGAATGGAGGAAATCCTGTAATTGCCTTTTCTGGATCTGCAATCTCAAAAACACTGGACTCCTGCCTCCATTATGTCAGCAGAAAAAAATTCTCCTGCATTGGTTGTATGGACTCAAATCATCCCACTCTTTCTTTAAAGATTTATTTATTTTTTATTGTTTTTTGACACAAAGAGAGACAGACAGAGAGAAGGGGGAGGGCCCAGAGCAGTCTTCATAGTTGACAGCATTAGTTTTCCATATAGTTTTATTCCACAGGTGACAGCAGGGCTGTGCATGGGCAGGAACTGGGCCGGGAGCCTCCCACATAGGCCCAGGCAAGAAATGAACTTGGGGCACACCCCAGCTCAGCATATGGGTCTGCCTGGGCCAGAGCCAGGATTCGATCCTCAGTCTCCAGGGCCGCAAAGCGAGCACTTAACCTGCTGAGCCATCCTAGCTTCCCCCCATCCCACACTTTCTAAGGTGCTTATTCTGAGACCACTGATAACTGCTGAATATTTGTCTGTTATTGTTTTCTTGGATCTCCATTTCCTTGTAATAAACCCTCCTGTTTAAAATTCGTCAGTGACTTTTATAGCTTTCTGTTGTCTTAAGAGCCCAAAGTAGGCTCTTTTTCTCCTTCCGTGGCTTTCGTTCATTTTGTTCTCAATATGGGTACCCCCAGCGCCAAGGCTTAGTCCCCATCTTTTCTCAGTCATCACTAGTGGTACTCATTGCTGACTATACTTGGAGAGTGATCCCTTTAAAAATGTTCATGCACAGGTCCCAACCCAGATCTACAGAATCTCTCAACTCAGACTCAAATGTTAGCTCTGTGACCCTTGGTCATGTAAGTTGGCCTCTGAAATTCAATTTCTTCACCTGTAAAATTAAGATCATGTTAAAATCTGCTTCATTGCAGTCCTGATGCATACATTCTCACTCCCCATCATTACAGCAAATACCATCTCTTCTCTTTTTCATTTATTTAAAGCCTACATTCCTTTGAAAGTTCAATTCAAGTCCTTCCCACAGCCCTCCATAATCGCAATTTATTTTGGCTCCATTTGCAAAGCACAATGAAAACTCAAGATGGTCCTGTTAAAAATAAAATAGTCTCCTAGCTGATCTTTCTACTGCTGTTCTTATCACCTTCCAGTCCAGTCTTCTCCACACAGTACTCCAACATTCCAGAGTGATCTTAAGAAAAAAAAACAAACTGGATCATGTTGCCTCCTGTTTTGCATCTCCTAATCAATTTTTTTGTTTGTTTGTTTTGTTATTGCTGTTCCTAGATTAAAATCCAAATTCTCTAAGCTAGCCACAAGGTTCTACAAAACCTGGCCCTCGTTTTGCTGTCCTCCTGTTGCTTTCTGTAGTCCAATCACACTGTATCTAATTTGATATATACTCTTTCCCACCTTAGGAAGTGCTGAAAATATTGAGTAAATGCTAGTGACTGAGAAAGACACGAAAATGAAAATTAATTGGGAAGCTAAGCACTAACCTTGCCCAGGAAATAGATGGCCCTCAATAGCACTTAGAAAATGCGAGGGAGTGGGCAGACCTGGACTTAAACTAGTCATCAGCCTATTCAAGAGCATCTTCCCTGCCCAAGAGTGGACAGGAAGGCTTTTAAGTTCTGGGTGTGCTTAAAGTCTCTAGACAGGCAGCACTTAGGTTGTCAACATCTGACTAGTTAGAAATAGGACCCAAGCCAGAGGCTACTGAAGAGTCCAGGGTGGCTCATTAATATACTAAAACACTTTAACTTTTCTAGTCATAACTGTCTTCATTATTAATTTGTCACTTAACATATACAAATTGGTTTTATTTTTCTTGACATATATCCAATTGTTCCAATTGGATCCACCATCCCCTAAGTACAAGGTATTTTTCGTAAATGTTTTGCACCTTTATGACCTGGTACAATCCATATCATATTTCCTAGAAATAAATGTAGCCAACATTCTCTCATCCAAGGGAAATGTTCCAAGCTTCAATAATTCTCAGATACTTTCTAAGAATGTTTTTATGTTTAAATAGGCGGCAAATTTTCACACTTATATCAGCCATGTTTGTTGAAGTGTCTTTGATTTTCAATGGCCCTTACTATTTTTTTATTTTGTTTTTTGTTGGTTTTTATTTTTTGGGTTTTTTGCTTGGAAATATTTGATAGGACGTTTGAAGATAGACGTCTGCAATCTTATCTGAACAAATGAAGTACAGTAGTTTCATAAAAACGTGCTTTGCATGCAATAAATTGTGGCTATAAACATGAGATATGCTTTATATATAAGTTATAGAAATTGCCCAATGAGATCTTTTGTGTCCTGGGATTGTGATATTGTAACTAGCAGACTTTTAACCTGGGGTTGGGGGCTTTTCTCTTTTGGGTGCAGTTTATGTCATTGTGGTATAGCAGAAAGAGGCCAAAATCCATTTATTTTGTGCATGCTAATGCTGTATCCTTCAATAATGAAAAATGAGGTAAAATAGGCTTCAGAAACTCTCACCTCCAAACATCTAGGACAACAAAGTCATTATTGAATTTGTAGTCTTGTAAGAGCAATGCTGATTAATTCCTCCCCTCTTAGGAATTTGAATTATATGTTAAACTAGATGACAAGCCTAGATATGGTCTTTTCCTGTAATTTAACATACCTTGAGGTAACCATATTTAATTTAGGTAAATGGCTGCCTTAAAATATCGTGAATTCAAGCTATTGTGTGACTTCAGTAGGATTACATTTATTAGCCAAGATTACCCATTATGATGGTTTCTAGGCCAACAGCATGAAATGAATGTTTTTTTTAAACCAAAAACAATTATGTTGTTATTTTTCTACAGAAAGAATTATCTATATACTTAAAGCTATCCTAGTCATCCAGTTGCTATTCTTAATCGCTGCAGCCTGGTTCTCTTTTTTCTCCACTATATTCTAAAAGTTGCTTATACTATGCTTGCTTTGCCCTTTTCTTCTTCTTAATTAAAACCTACAGATAGTGAAAAGTTTATGTGTTTATTAGGAATAAAAATTCATAATTTAATCTATCTGAAATAAAAAGAAATAAAGTGATAATATACCACTTTAGAAGTTTTATAAAAATTAAACCTTCTACTAATTTAAGAAGAAAACGAATTAAAATGTATTTGTATGTACTTACCATGGGTTTTGGTATCTGTGGCTTAATTCATCAATAGCAGCTCGGCTTATTTCTTTATACTGTAAAAAAAAAAAAAAAAAGGAGATGAATGTATCCTAATTCCAAGGTAAAGAGGCACCAACATATTTAAAGGTCTATGTTTCTACCCCAAAAATAAGTACGGGTGGGAAATAAAACAGGAAATGTTAAGTTTAGTTAAAAGAAGGTAGTCTTTTGATTCTTGAACGAGGAGGGGAAAAAGGTATAAGAAGTGAAATAAGTATGATCCTGTGGGCTTTATTTTCTCTGTAAAAGCACAGGTGTTCAGTAGCAAGAAGAGTAGTCAGTAATCTCTGAGCTCCTTTCTGTGTTTATGGTTCTATGTCTAAATGCACAAGCATTCGAAACTACTATTTATCATTTAGACTCAAACGGTTTAGCTTTACTGAATTAGAAAGTGTGGTGGTAATAACATAGGAAAGAGCTGGATTTTAGATAGCTGCAGTATAGTGTAGGTCTGAACACTCCTTTCTGAAAGTATAATGTAAAATATTGATAAAATATTTGACAGCTTAGAACCAGTTCCCACATTAAAAAAAATATCCCCACATCCTCTCATGTACACTGAAATTATTATCACCAAATAAGTGACTTCTATGTATTGGCTTTTCCCCCCAGAAAATAGCCAGTGGATGCTTCATCTGCTGAGTAAGCATTGGGGAATAGGGTTGTCAAACTTATATTTGAAAAGGTTTTGTCTATAACCATTTTTCAGTTTTCCATTCAAAGGTTGGGAAACAATTATATAGATTCTTAAAAGTATTGGGGAAGCTGGGATGGCTCAGCGGGTTAAGCACTCACTTTGCAGCCCCAGGGACCGAGGATGGAATCCTGACCCCGGCCCTGGCCCATGAAGACCCATATGCTGAACTGGGCTGTGCCCCCAGTTCAGTTCCTGCCAGGGCCTATGCAGGAGGTTCCCTGCCCAGTTCCTGCCCTGTGCAGCCCTGTGCCTGCCTGTGAAGTGAAACTATATGGAAAACTAATGGTGTCAACTATGGAGACTGCTCTGGGCCCTCCCCCTTCTCTCTGTCTCTCTCTGTC
>PVKE010010532.1:0-42264 GCA_004027555.1 Craseonycteris thonglongyai | reverse complement strand
AGGACTCATATACTTAGTAGTGTAGAGGTTCACCTTGATTAACTTATTGAGAACTGGAATAAAGTGCTTTAAGTATTACCACACTGCTGTGACATTGAAACAATATTTTCTGTGTGATTATACTGTGGTAGGTGTCACATTAAAAATAAAAGGAACTTCTACTCTCAAACAAGATGAAGTAAAAAGAACCAGATTTAAACTCTCACATGAAGCAATAAAAACACAGATAGAATATACAAAATGATGTTTTTCAAGATACTGGAAATGATGTAATTAAAGACAACCATTGAGAGATAGGAAAAGATGAAGCGAGCCCTACACATGCCTAGTTTCTTCTCTTGAGAAGGGTTTCAGGCCACAAGATAGAAAGAGGGAACACAGGCAAATTTCATAGGCTCCCTGACTTCAGGAAATCAGAGCACAGGGTACCCAAAGTGAATAGTTCATAGGACTGAGTGCTGGATAAGAGATTGCTGGTCATAGAGGGGTCTTTGAAAGTTTGCAGATGTTCTGCCTCAATTACTCACCTAAATATGGATTAGTGCATGTATTCGAGGAAATTCTTTAAAACCAAGGGAAAAAAAACACATGAAGAGATTAGAGTTAATAGTGCTAATTACTCATAAAAGATTAGGAATAGTGACTGTTCCTGCTAGATACACTGGAAAAACTCATGAATCAGGGCATATTTGGTGGGGGGCTTATAATGGAATTTCCTCAGTAGGAAGGAGTGCTTATTCCTGTTCTAAGCACTATTCTAATTCTGCTTTTAAAAAGTTAAAAAGGAAAACTTGAATAGATCAAACTGCTTAAAAATACCATAACCTAATTGCATCCCAGAATAAATCTGAATTTATTTATCAGAATACAAAAATGTGCAAAAAATATAAGATAAACTGTACAATATCTAGGGTATACTCAAAGATTATTTGTCATACAAAGAATCAGAAAATACAGCCCATGATGAGGAGAAAAATAGACCTATTAAAATTTACCTGAATAGATATAGATATTAGAATTACTAAATAAAGGCATTTGAATCAGTATTTTAACTGTATTCCATGCATACAAAAATTTATGTAAAGAACATATCAACTTCTAGAATTAAAATTAAGTCTACAATGAAAATTACACTAGATCTGAAAACAGCAAATTAGACCATGTAAAATAAATATTAGTGAACTTGAAGATACAGCAAATGTCCAATATGAACCATAAAAGATATAATAATTTTTTAAATGAATAATATCAGAAAGTATGGGACAATTTTAATCTACATCAATTTTTCATATATCTCTATCTCTATATCTATCATCTATTTATCTATGTATCTATTTATCCATCCATCCAGCCAGCCAGCCAGCCAGCCAGCCAGCCATCATCCATCTATCCATCCATCTATTATTTATCTATCATCTATGTAATTTGAGCTCTTGAAAAGAAAGAGTAAGTAGGGGAAAGATATTTAAAGGAATAATTGATAAAATATTTTTAAACTTGATGAAAGCTATGAAGCTACAAATCTATCCATGTCAATAAATCATCAACACCAGCAAAATTAAACTATATCAAGAAATACTGTAATTAGCATTCTCAAAATAAATCATAAAAAGAAAAGCTTAGAAGCAGTTAGACTCAGGGAAAATAAGCAAACAACCAGAAAACAAGAACATGTGGTAGGCACAGAGGAAGAGAGCAGATTTATTATTGGAAAAAATAAATTTAAAAAGAGAATGAAGCATTATCTTTAAAATATTGAAAGAAAGTCTTTTCAACCTAGAATTCTCAATCTAGAAACGTCTTCCAAAAATAAAAGCAAAATAAAGAGGTCTTCAGACCTATAAAGTCTGAAATACAAGTGTTTAGTCACTAGCGTACCTGCACTGTAAAAATGTTAAAAGAAATCCTTGAGGCAGAAAGAAAATAACAGTTGCAAATTTATGTCTACACACCTTTGTGTAGAACAAGTGAAATGGTACTACGTAGAGAAATATATAAAATTGTTTATTATTATTTAAATATCTTTATAAGACAGTTGAATGTTTAAAAAGTAATATCAGTATCTTGTGGAGTTTATGAAATATGTAAAATTAAAATGTAGAACAAAAATACCCCAAAGTTTGAAAGGAGAGAAAAGAAAATATACTATTGTATACTTACAGTTGGATGTAAGTTCCATGATTTTGAGGACTGTTTACCTCAATATTCTTAGTATTAAGCAAAGGGCTTCACACATAGTATACACAATCTTGTAGATTGACTAAATGAAGAAATGAATGAATGAGAGTATTATGCAGTAGCAAACATTATTTCAAAACCTCAATCTGTTGCTCAGTTTGTTGAGAATTATTTAACAGCAAATTTCTTTATGATACTATAATACCAGAAATATTTATTTCGATTCAGTTTGGTTTTCCAAACTCTGTAAAATGCAATCCAAATCATGCCTGGAACTTGGTATTCTTTATTCACCAAATATGAATAATGTTTTAAAAAATTATTTGGAGATGACCTAATGGGTAAGCATTCAGAATTACTTTAGACAGAACTCATTTTAAGAAATGTACTTAGATAGTGCATTTCCTCTTAGATTTTGTGCTGTCACCCCATGGGTTGTTGCCTGGCAGGATCCCAGAGCAATTATAGATTCCGACATCCAGTATTTCATGTGAAACTTACCTAGGACAAAGGCCGCTTGTATTTTTTTCAATGATCACTTTCTTTCATGGGCTGGCACATAAAAGATGGAGAGTTCACCCCCCCCCCCTTTTCTTGAATAATGGATTTTAAAAACATATTGGACATCTCCAACATAATATAAACGTAGGGAGTATGTGGTAGACTATCTTAGGAATGTCCTGCCAATAAACACAAAGAATTAATCAGCCTGTGCTTTTGTTTTATTAGCCTACCCCACTCCCATGAGGTACAGCACTAGTAAAATTGATTCATCCAACATTCTTTAATACTTGCCAGATAAGATGGGCTTCTCACCCTCACTTTAGTGACAGGTTGATAGCTACATTTTGGAAATGTTTGTCCAGATCCAAGAGCTTGCGTTCAGTGCAATTTATTTACTTGGGAGATTTTTGGCAGGAAGTGCTATACCCTTACCTGGCAAAAGGAGAAGGGGTGGGGGACGTTCTTTCGTTTTAAGTTGTGCTTAATTCAGGCTGAAAGAAAATAGCTGGAGAGCATAAGTAAGAAGGAATATATACAGAATCTACAAGCTGGGGTTACAGTGTGCTTCACCCCAACATCTAAGGTCTAGTATTATCCTGTATATGTAAGGAGATATCTAGTATATAATTATCCTGTATATCTTAGTGACATTTCCCCAACTTTTAATCTATGTCTAAGGGACCCTCCACTTATATTTGAATGTTTTTGTAAGCTAGGTAAAGGCTTACAAGTCCAGTTTTGGCTGCTTTTTGATGCTTTGAATCTTACATTTATATTTCAGGTCCACGGAGCTTCAATTATACAATACTTTGTTTCACATCAGAGAGGTTCTGTAGATATGGAGGGAGAAGACATACTTGTACTCTTCCTGTACTGGTATAAATTTCTCTCTCGTAGGACTTTGACTTTCAATTTAGGGACATTTCCACATCTACTGTGAAATGTTTCCCATTGTCAGCACTTCTGAAAAAAGCAGTTGTTTCTTTCTGTCCCTGGCTTTGTATTGTCTACTTTGACTACATGCCATTCTACTTTCATGGACAAGTTGACAACAAGGCCTACAGTCATAGATTGGCCAACATTATCATACAAAGCAAGTCAATCAGATTGCATGGAATACTAGATCTATAGAAACTCTGGACATTCAAGGTCAAGATGTCCATAAAGGTCACACTCTGATGTTCTTCTGTGAATACTTAATAGATACAGAGGCACAACAATGTTTAAAGCCTAGGTATTTATTTTTAATTTATGTATCTCTGCCATCAGAGCACTTCAAGATCATAATAACGTTAGAATAAAGCTAAATGTAAAAAGCCATAACAAAAAGGGCTTAACTATCTCTGGAGACCAAAAATGGTAGAGAAAAAGATTCAGAAAAGATATGGATCTATGGGCCTGCTAGGATCTGGGTAGAGAAGCAGGCAGAGCCAGCTAAATACTTACATTATCTTTCTGATTTATTATCCTCTATTTTGGCTTCATGTTCATTTGTAGCAGGGTGGCTGAAATGATTCCTGGCATCACATCTTATAATAACATAGGACAACATTTAGAAAAATGAAAGGAACATCTATTTTCTTAGTTTCCCATCTCAGAGAAAGAAAATCTTCCTCAAAGGCTTCTAAGTGGACTTTTTATACATCCTATTGGCCAGGATTTGTCATATACCCATTCCTTATTGAATCACTATAAAGGAAGAGGAAATTATCATGGGTGGAACAGAACAATCGTCTGATGCCATGTGGATACTTATGAAGAGTCTACTTAAAACATCCATCACGTACATTATGTCAAAAACGCTGATGTAATAATGAAACGTAGTTATCCCTTCTCAAAAGAAACAACTCAAAGTTTCATCATGTTAAAATTCAGCATTTTTTTTGATGTGTAATATCCACAAGATCTTTGCCTAATTTTTCATGTTCTATATCAGGGTCAGCAAAATAAAGCCCTCAGGCCTTTTACTGATTTTCATTCAAATTATTTTCTATTTCATGTGATTATAATGACCACATTTTTAGTCTTATGATACAGATATCATTTTACATATTGTCACTGATTTTTACAAATCATACGTGAGAAGAAGCCATCAAAGAAATAGAAAACTGGAGAGAGAGGAAAATTCTAATCCAGGAAGACTTCTATAAATTGAAAGTTTTTGGATACTTTCAAATAAGTACAAGGCTGATGCATGTTTTCACGACTTAAGGAAAGTCATATCTTTCTTATTTTACTTACTGTTCTTATTTATTATATATCACTCATGATGATAATTTTCTTTTTTGAAAAATTAATACCAATACTTATATTTAGTAAACTTTTTAGTATATAACAATTTTTCTTTCCTGAAATTACTGTTTCTTGACCTTGTGAAAATGTTATTGTTAGGTCTCCTTGTTGATTATCTATCTAATATTTTTACATGGAGGTCCCTATGTGAGTTTTGCCATCTTTCTTTTGAAGAGCTGTTAAGTCAATGAGGGTATTCAAGCAGCCAACCAGGAGACCCACATTCATATGCAAGCACATCCAGAAGAATTCAGTGAAGGGGTCAGGTGAGAAGAAGAAACTTAGCAAAGTAGCAACTTTGATCCAGTCCCATGGGAAGCTCTGATTTTAAACAACACAGCAAGTTTTTGCCCCTTCTTAGAAGGAAGGATCCTACTTTCCTTCCAGCACTAGGCAATTATGGACTATGGGGTTACTTAGAGGGGATTCAGGGAAGGTAAACTTTGAAACACTTATGGCCCTAAGATATCCAGAACCCCAGGGGAAGTCCTGTGAAGAATGTGTGAGCCCAGCCCACTGTAAGAGGCAAAGCACACAAAGGCTGGTGGTAGAAGCATGCCAGGCAATCTAGGTGGAATGCCAACAGTATCTAATTCAGGGGTAAATCCAGAAAGAGAACTCTATGTGTAGTTTTCAATTGCCCTGTCTAAAACATGCTTCTTAAACCATGAAAATTAAATTTGGCCCACGACAAGTCAATTTGATCACCAAATAGCTTGGGTCCACTTTCAGAAGTTAACCCCTGAGATTAAATAGGTTCTTTCTGCATTTAGTAAAACTGTATTTCCCCCACCCACAGATTTTATGTTAACAGTATTGTTTTAGGACATTCCAAACATGAAACAGATGCTAAAATAAGTGTGTATTAAGCTAGCACTTCACATGTGAAAATGAGAGTTAGTGTTAAAAATAACACTAATTATCTCAAATATTTTTTAGTTGTTCACTACTAGCTCAAATATTTTGGCACAGATGCAACATGGAATCTCTGTGATGTCTTACAGAAGGAACTAAATTTATTTGAGCACAGGCATTTTAAACTCTAACCTTAGTAGGAAGAAGACATTATAAAAAAACTATGGAATTATAATTAAATATCAATGTATAATAAATAAATATGGTTTCCATTTTACAATCTAGTATCATGTTCAAAGGTTTAGAGTTAACCATACTTTTTTTCCCTAAGATGATCCAAGCAGCAGTCATAAAAGAAAAGTCAATATTCAGTAAGTACTTCGTTTTGGATTATTAAGTGCATTTATTTAGGTAAAAAACTCAGTGAAATATTTACCTGAGTTTGGTCTTAGTTCCTATCAATTTCATTATTTTTTTTGTCTTCCTACTTAATATTGGCATTATTAATTAATGTCTAGTTTGTTAGAAATATCTCTTAGCATTGTCCAGTTAAGAAAAGCTTTTCCACCTTTATTCTATCTCAAGTACTTTTCAGAATTATATGTAATATAAAATAGATTACCTAAAATGTTCTGTTGCATAAAACGGTGCCCTAAATTTGGCAGTTACAGATTGCTTTGATCTACTATGCTCACACTGTATTTTCTTTTTATTGATAACACAAATGGAACAGAGTGTATCTTGAACTTTCCAATTCTTCACTTCTTTCCACATGAAGAAATGAGAGAAGATTCCTGCATACCCATTTCTAATATGAACGTAGGTATTAATGAGCAATGTATCTGTTTCACGCATTCAGGATTTCTACCAGGCCTGCAAATAAGATCTCCACCAGTTCCATTAAATACTGAACTATGAATGAGCCTATTTATATAAAATATGAAGGAAATAGCATTTCCATGGGTGTGGCAGGGAATGTTGATACAGACTTGGAGCAGAAGCTGACAGTAGACTTCCTATCTCTGCCATTGGCTCTGAGTTTTAAAATTTGGAACCAAACCTAGAAGCCAAAAGTTAGATTCTCTTTTCTTCCTTGAAATTCTTTTTATAACAGGATGGAAGTGGTTACTAGCAATTTATGTTTAATATGAGTGTGTAGGGGTGGGGGTGAGAGTGGGGGTGGGGGGGCTCGGAACAAGTTTTCCCAAGATGTGCCACTTTGGCGTGCAGATTATTCTGAGCTGAAAACAATCAAGTCTCAGAGGCTAAGCAAGAAACTTCAGCCTCCTTCTTTTGCCAAAAATAATTTAAGATAGAGGATCTGGTCTAAGAAGAGAGATATCATCATTGATAAACATAGCTTAATCTGAACTAGGTATGGTAGACAGGGAGAAACCTAGCAAATCCCATTAGATCAAAGTCCACTTTGTGCCCAATTGTTCCAAAATGGCCCAGCAAATATTTGTTTACTGAACATTAACTGTTTTCGTCCCTTTGTACTTTGTCTTACTTCACTTTGAAGTCCCAGATCACTGCTTGCCCATCCTTGGTGACGTAAATACTTCATTTTACCTTACTGTTTTTCGAATTTTCATATTTATGTGGATTCTATGTGCACATGTATAAACTTGACTTTCTCCTGCTGCATGTTAATCTGCTGCATGTTATATAAATTATTCAACCAGCCACAAGAACTAGAGGGGTAAGGTGAAAGTTTCCTCATCTCCATTAGGTATGTACATGAATATGTGTATGTAAATATGTGTTTCACTGTAAAATTATCTCATGTCTATAGAAACCTAAATGATCTAATGAAGTTGAGGACTATTAGGAAATTGATTTAAGGCATATAAATTTTACTAAAATAGATATTTTATTTTTAAAATATTTCAAAATGACATTTGCCTAAAAAGTATAGAAAAATTCCTGGAAAATGATTCCCAAAATAGAACAAATCACACAGAATGAATTTGCAAATATTTATGTCTCTATTATAATATATATTTTCATCTCTTTATTTCTCTATATTTTGTTTATCTATATTTTGATGTATCCATATGGTCAAAAAAGGATGAAAAATATGTTAACCTTGGTTTATTAATTAGAATAGTAAAATTTTCATACTAATCCCAGAAAGAATAAATACTAACAAAGTTAAAATGTAAACTTGGAGACTATTATGAGGATTTGGATAACATTTCCGGCATTGCTGACATAATACGCATATTTGTGTGAAAAAGTTAAAAATGGATCACATCCACCAAAGATAAGTCATATTTATTTTTTTCTGCTGTGTCAAAAAAAGTCAATATACTTCCTAATGAACCCAGACTATTGTACATCACTAATTGATTCATGCATTAACAATGAGAAACATTGACTCTGAGATTTGAAGTCCCCAAGAAAGCGTTGGAAGGAGGCTGCTTCTTAGTTTATAGTTACCTAGGCCACTGGAGCTTCGTCTGTCTTAGAGCTCTTATAGCTAGACAGAGCTATAGATTTAATAGACACCATACAATGACCATGAATGCCTGAATACTTCTTAAATGGAGAGGACGACTGTTTGGTTTTTCCCTCAGAAATATCGTATGGTAATGTTGAGTAATAATATTTAAGGAAATAGGATATATTTATTTCAGACTTACCTTTCATTTTTACTTACGTGATTAACAACATAACATTATTTTACATAGAAAAACATACATATCTTCATTGATTGGAGGGATTTTTCTACCTTCTGCTCTTTCTAGGTTTCTGGAACATTTGGATCTACATGAGAACAAATAAACAATTTTAATACAATTTAAGTTTTGTAAAGAACATTTTCTGGTGATTCAAGTCATATAATGTTCAGCTGAATATATTTTAATTCCATAGTTTTATTGTAAGAATATCCAAACATGGTTTGTATTGAATATTTGTGGCCTATTCTTTCTTATGTAATAGCCAGTGCTTTCATTATAAAATAACAAACTTTCAACTGATAATACCACTAAATACTTTGTGATTAAACATGACTACAAGTTGAAATAATTATGAGTATTTGGAAGACAATATGGGGCAAAGTGAAGTCACATGCTAAAAAAAAAATATGTCTATTTGTCACTGTAAATGCTGTGGGCTTGTACTGAATTTGTTAGTTCCAAAAAGAAAAAGCAAATCTCCAACTCTTTTATTGAAACTGGATTATATTTAAGTCAATTATGAATTAATAACGAGGTCTCCAGATGAAACTATTTAAAGGGTATGAAGCAATTAGGAGAAATATTAGGATTTATAGAAAGTGTCTATGTTCCATAAAATGTCACTCCATTAAATAGTTCTGGGAGGTCAGACACATAATTCCCTTCACATATGGTGCATTTTTTCTGTGTTGAATTTTTAGTGCACCAGATACAAATAGAGTTAGCTTGCATTAACTTGGTTCCTTAAATATTATTACTCAACATTACCATATGATAAAAACTAATCTCCCTTTTTACTGAGCATATGGGCATTATCCTATGGAAAACAGCTGTGGCTAATTCAGTCATATCTAAGAGTAACTCCCACCTGTCAGATGTATTTGAGTCCTCTTATTCCATCATAATTAGAACATTCTATTGGTTATTATTATTATTATTATTGCTATTTAAAGCAAGCAATAATTTGGCCTTTATAAAAACTAAATGATTAAAATTACAGTTTTAAATTGCTATTATTATAATAATTTTGTGCTCGCCAGATGCTTTTCCAAAAAAAAAAAAATTACTACCTATTTTATACAGATGTGATTGTGTGTGCAGGCATGTGTGTTCATATTTTTATATTAGCATGCCAATATATTATTTAAAAATTACTAACCCATAGTGACCCATCTGTTACCATTATTATGATATATTCTAAAGCAAAAAGAAATACATTTAGAACATTTAGAAAAGAAAAAGAAATTTCAATCAGAAAGTAAGCATTAAATTATCTCTATTTTCAGATGACTTGGTCCTACATATAGTTACTAGCCTAAAATATTAAAAGAAACTGTTATAACTAGTAATTAGTTTAGTGTTTAGTATACAAAATCAACATTAAAGTATCAGTTGTGTTTCTATACACTAATAATCAATAATCCAAAAATAATTAAGAAAATAATTTTATTTACATAGCCTCACAAAGAATAAAACACTTTGGACTAAACTCAAGCAAAGAGGTATAATATGTGTACACTGAGAACTATAAACTATTGATGAAAGAAATTAAACACAAATAAATGAAAAAACATATTGTATTCATGTATTGGAAGACTTTATAATAATATTGTTTAAATATCCATACTGTACAAAATTATCTATAGATTCAATACTATTCCTATCAAATCTCAATGGACTTTTTACAGAAATAGAAAAAACATTCCTAAAATTTATATGTAACAAAACACCCTGAATAATTAAAATAATGTTAAGAAAGAAGAACAAAGCTGAAGACATCAAACTTTCTGATTTCAAAATATACTTCAAAGCTACAGTAATTAAAACAGTACGGTACTAGCATAAAACAGATATATAGACCAATAGAACAGAACAGAGAATCCAAAATAAACTCACATATATATGGTCAACTCATCTTTGATGAAGGCACCAAAAATAAAAACTGGAGAAAAGATAATTTCTTCATCTAATAGTGCTGAATAGCCACATACAAAAACATAAAATTGTACCCCTACTTATATGCAAAAATAAACTCAAAATAGATTAAAGATTTAAATGTAAAACCTGAAACTATAAAAAAGGTACAAGAAAATGCAGGATCACAGCTTCTTGACATTTGTCTTGGCAAAGATTTCTTGGATATTAAAATAAAAGGTCAGACCATAAAAACAAAAATAGAGATGTGGAACTACATCAAATTAAAAAGGTTTCTGGACAGCAAAATAAACAGTTAACAAAATAAACAGTTAACAACTTATAAAATGGGAAAATATTTGCAAGCCATATGTCTGATATACTTGAATTCAGATTTCCAAATATAAGAAATTCTTACATTTAAATAGCAATAAATAAATAAATAAGCAAACAAATAAACATTTTAATTAAAAATATGTAAGGACATGTATGCAAAGAAGACATACTATTGATCAACTGGTACAGGAAAAGACGTTCAACATTATTAATAATTAGGGAAATGCAAATTAAAACTGCTAAGTAATATAATCTCAAACATGTTAGGATAGTTATCAAAATAAATAAATACATAAATAAATAAACAGATAAATGATAGTAAGTTTTCTTGAGGATTAGGAAAATTGGAACCCTTTTAAAATGGTGCAGTGGCTACAAAAACAATACGGAGGTTCTTCAAAAAATTAAAAATAAAATTACCATATGATTTATTGATCCTTTTTCCGGTTATATATTCAAAATAATTGAAGTCAGTATCTAAAAGAGAACTCTGCCCTCCCATGATCATTGCAGCATTGCTTCCTATAGCCAAAATATGGAAAAAACACAAGTGTCTATAGACAGACATATGGATTTAAAAATTGCAGTTACGGTAATACGTACAGTGGAATATTATTCAGCCTTAACAAGAAAGAAAAACCTACATTTTGTAAGAAACTGGATCAACCCAAAAAACACACTAAGTGAAATAAACCAACCACAGAAAGACAGATATTACATGATTTTACTTATATGAAGTATCAAGAATAGTTAAATTCATAGGAGCAAAGAATACAATCATGGTGGCCAGGGCTGGAGGGGTGGAGGTGGAAAATGGGAAATTGTACAATGAACAGAAAGTCTTACTTACGCTAGCCAGATAAGTTCTAGAGGTCTGCTGTACAACATAATGTCTATAGCTAACAAGAAAATATTGTACACTTCAAAATGTATTGAAAGTATATCTCATGTTCTACCCTTTCATACATTTTAAGTGGCTTTATCACCAAAATAGTGGGGAAATCCAGGAAACTTTGGGAGGTGTTGGCAATGCCTATTACCTTGATTGTTGATAGTGATACTGTAAGTGTTTGAATATGTCTAAACTCATCAAATTGTACATATTAAATATGTGTGGTTTTGTATGCCATTTATACCCCAATAAAGCTGTTAAAATACATTTAGTTAAATTATCTTATATCATAAAAAATAACTATTTTCATATGGTAAAATTGAACATTATAAGGAATATTAATTGTGATTGGAGAGCTGTTTTTCACAGTAGATTGGATGCTGTATCATTCTTAAATGTTTATTAGCTTTATTTTCTAGTATATAATTTATAGGTTGAATAAATCTTTTATTTATCCTATCTATGGACTTCTTTAAGGTGCCGTTCTTATTTTCTCCAAGGACATTTTTATCTCTATTCTATTATAGTTACTTGACAACTCCAATATTTGATTAGAGATATAAACCTAGTTTGGTACCTGGTAAATTAATTTTCTGAAATTCTTATGAGGGAATTTCTGATCCAATATATCACACATATACACACATACTTTATAAATTTTTTTAACTTATGGTTTTATCAAACTGCTTCCTCTGAACCAAAATGAGATAAATGAAAATGGCACAATTCTGTGCCACAAGAATGTCTTTTGTCATGTCAAGTATGCTTCAGATTCAGGAAGTTTATGCATATCAATTTATTCCTCATGAACCAGTACCTCTTGCATTCTCATATTACTGGTTCCAGGATGTGTGGTTGTAAAGTTTTCTATCTTTATATCTAGGAACCTAGATTCTCTGTGTCTCCAGAACAGGAACGAGAGATATGAAAATACAGATATGCACATAAAATCCCCTGTCTTTCTCACTCGTACCTGTCTCAAGTAATGATCATCCTTTGATGAAGCTTCTCAGCCAGCCCTCAGAACTCTATACATTTTTCTCTTATGTGCGATGTAAAATACAAACAAACAAACAAACAAAAAATGAGAAAATGGAAAAACAGTGGCACGCTAAAGTAGATGAAGGAATGCTTTGAAGTGTCCCTTTATAAGTTAACAAACTTCTGATTCTCTCTGGCTGACCAATGTGAGCTCAAAAGGATCTCGCCACTACCTTATCTACTATTTCTGCCTTGGGACATCTCATTACAACTTGTCATGTGATATAATGTATGCTCAAAGTCTTCACAACAGATGTTGTTCAAGAGTGGGGCTGCCAAAAGCTGAGTACTCTCTGCATTGTGGTCTACATTTGGCTTTCCAAACCTTTCACCAGAGAAAGTCATTATGTAAGTCTTTAATTTCTGTGACCAGCACAGACACTCCATAGATACTTAATGGACATGGTGAATGAATAATTCACTCAAATACTAATTAGTTGTTTAGAATTATTGCAAGCCTGTAGAGAACATACATAAAATAAAACAATCCTTGAGTGTCCTCATGGAACTTGATTCACAAATATTTTTGTTGTTGTTGGTGGTGTCTTTTTTTTTTTTCAAATTGCTAAATTTATTGGGGTGACATTGTTTGATAACAATTATATTGCTTCCACGTGTGCAATTCTACATTACATTGTCTATACATCGCATTATGTGCTCACCACCCAGAATCAGTGTTTTTTTTTTAATTAGTTTCAGTTGTACAAAACAACGTAGTGATTAGATATTTTCA
The DNA here is from genome assembly GCA_004027555.1 of Craseonycteris thonglongyai. Taxonomy (NCBI): domain Eukaryota; kingdom Metazoa; phylum Chordata; class Mammalia; order Chiroptera; family Craseonycteridae; genus Craseonycteris; species Craseonycteris thonglongyai. Next base: position 28,835 of record PVKE010010532.1, on the reverse strand, counting down.
CATAAAGTGATAATGTTTTTGTGTGTAAATGTCTACACACAAAGTGTGTAACCCCAACAGTTTATTCCATCTGACACTGTACATAGCTATTCAATAACGTTGACTATATTCCTTATGCTGTACTCTACATCCTGTGAATATATGTTTTCTTAATTATAGTTGACATTCAATATTATTTTAAATTAGTTTCAGGTGCCTAGTGTAGTGGTTAAGCATTATATAATTTATGAAGTGATCCCTCCATAAGTCCAGTACTCATCTGACATTATACATAGTTATTACATTATTATTGACTATATTTCCCATACTGTATTTCACATCTTCATGACAATTTTGTAACTACCAATTTGTACTCCCTAATCCCTTCACCTTTCTCACCCATTTCTTCAACCTCCCTTCCATCTAGCAACCATCAGCTTATTCTGTGTATCTATTAGTCTATTTCTGTTTTGTTGGTCCACTTATTCTGTTCTTTAGATTCCACATGTAAGTGAGATCGTGCATGTGGATCTCATATGTAAAATCCTTCTTAGTTACTTTACTTAGCAGAATACCTTATAGGTCCATCCATATTATTGCAAATGGCTTAATAGAATCTTTACAATCTCCAGTGAGGTAAAAATACATGATAATCCTATTTTCACTTTCCTTTTGACAAAGAACAAATGATACCTAGGAAATATAGGAAAGTAATTTTGAGAAGAGTAACAGTGAACCATTTCCTAATAGGTATGAGAATGATTTATTATTTTTAATAAGAAAATATGTTTTAAGCAACAAAATTTATTTTAAAACAGAGCCTTATAAATTTAAAATTAACCCGAGATTTTTTTTTTTTTTTTTCTGAACTGAACTGGGAGGCTTTTAACCCGAGATTTTTTTTTTTTTTTTCTGAACTGAACTGGGAGCCTCACCGCGTTCGGGAAGCACACCCCAGTTGAGCATGTGGGTCCACCTGGGCCAGAGCCGGGATTTGATTCTCGGTCCTCGGGGTTTCAAAGTGAGCGTTTAACCTGCTGAGCCATCCCGGCTTTCCCCCATTTTTTTTTTTAAGACTTATTTTATTGTTTTTTGACAGCGAAACAGAGACAGAGAGAAGGGGGAGGGCCCAGAGCAGTCTCCATAGTTGACATTAGTTTTCCATATAGTTTCACTCCACAGGCGGGCACAGGGCTGCGCAGGGCAGGAACTGGGCCGGGAGCTTCCTACATAGGCCCCGGCAAGAACTGAGCTGGGGGCACTCCCCAGTTCAGCATGTGGGTCCACATGGGCTGGGGCCGGGATTCAATCTTCTGTCCCCAGGGCTTCAAAGCAAGCGCTTAACCCGCTGAGCCATCCCAGCTTTCCCAACCAGAGATTTTTATACCTGCTTTTTATATTATACTGAAAGTTGTCTAATCCACATTTATGGATAATTCATCACTGACAAAGTGGTCTCAGATATGACGATAGGAACACTAACTGTATATCACCTTTAACAATATAGATGAAGCTGATACAATGTTATTCTCTAATTCATACATATTTTTAGTCCACATATTTAAATTTTATAGGTCAAAATTTACATTGACACAAATGTATAGTATTATACACCACAGATTTTAGGGTTGACCAAACAACACACAGCAAGCAAAATCTGTGCTCTTAAAAACAAACTCTCTATAATTCTTCACAAAGCAACAGTGAAAATTGTGATCACAAAATTGTGAAAATCACAATATATATACTGAAGGCAATATAAGAATGTACTGACAACAAATGGTCTTTCTAAAATGGAGACTCCTAACTATATTTTCCTACACACGAACTGTGTGGTCATCAAAGAGTTTTAGTAGACTGAAAATACGTTTTTAGCAACCCTCAGTAATGTAGTAAATTTAGTTATAACTTCCAGAATTTAGTAACCCTTAGTGGATAAATATGAGGGCTGTCTGAAAAAAATCCAGCCACAAATGCCTCTATTTTTTATATTACATGGCTGAATACTTTCCATACAGCCCTCATATAAGTAGCTTTTAGTTATATATACAAACAAGAGCTCATTGAACTGTTAATAATATAACAACAATAATTTAGAACAGGATTCTTGTTCATTGAGAGGGGCTTCTGATCCCATTGCAACTCCTACTGTGAAAATAGCCATATAACGATGACTGATTAATAATTAGTGTTCAGTGGGTGTGGTTTATATGTTGATGTTTTATATACCAGTAACAATATGTGGGCCTTTTTAAATAGAAGTTTCAGAGCAATAGCTATAAAAGAGTGAAAAAATATAGAGTTGAAGAAAAGTAGTAAGATGTTTGATTGCTGGTACTGTCACAGAGCAAAAACATCTCTCCTTGATGGTGCGTCATCAAAACACAATGTATCCCTTCTATTCATCACTTTAGAAATGACAATGGACCATAAAGGAACTAAAAAAAGGAAAGGAAAGGCATTCAGACTCTTTCAGTGACCAGTCATGGTGAAGCTACGGAATGGTACCTCCCTGGGTGGAGAGAATGATGGAGGTCAACCACCAGCTCACAGTGGGACAGGCAGCCATCAGGGATTGGCTGAGGAATAAGTGAGGACTAACCACTTTTGGCAAAGCTTATGTCACCGCCATCTGGAAATGAAACAAAGGTCTCTACTTATAAGGAAACAAAGAGAGATGAGTGATCTGAGGACTAAAGTTCAAAGTGATATCCTTGGACAGTTCTCCAAGGAAAATTAGGCAATCTCTGAATAAAACAACTTATTTATTTTTGGCTCCTGTGTTAGTGATGGTTAAACTTCAGTGTTTTGGATACATAATTTGAAGTAGCTTATTAAAACGCACAAGTGGGTAATTCATTAAGTCCTGCAGAGCGCTCTCATGCTTGCAACCTAACTCTGCTTTCACACTTTGAGAAGTATTACTGCCTCTTTCTACCCTCCCTCCTTCTTAGACATGATCTCCCTCATACATCACAAGGAAAATTGAAGCAGTTAGAGAACAGTTACTTTATCAAAATGACTACATCTTCAGCCATATATTTTTCCTGACTTTTGCTCTGAATGGGGATATTGTACCCTTTGGTTTTTCTAAGGCTGGTCCTCTCTCGTTTCTCTCATCCCCTCTCATTTCACAGGATCTTATGACATGTTTTTATGCCTGCTCCATTTCTCTTTGGCATGTAATGTTCCCATCAGTCCTTAAACACCATTCACCCTAACATTTCATCCCTGACATACATTCTTTCTTCCTTTTTTGTGTGTGTGTGTGTCAGTTGTTTTGATAGGTGCTGTAATAACTGATACGTGATTCTCACAGTATGTTCTGATGAAAAGAAACTTATGCTCAGAAAGTAAAATTAATCTTCTCTAAATTATAGTAAAAATTTCAGAGTAGGATTTAAATTTAGACCTAGTTCATAGATGAAAGATTCACTATTAGATTCACCTTTTGTCAATAGTATCATCATATCTGTTAATCAAGCACTTGTCCTGTTGATCCTTGAGTATGCATTTTTTCTATGCTTTTTTTTTTCCTTTTTTCCTCCCTCCTTTTAATTTATTTTTTCCTTTTACTTGCTTTAGATTCTCTGAATTTCTGGCATCTGGAATTTAGGAAATGAGAGGCCATTATTTACTTGAATATTATTTCTTCCACATTCTCTGTCACCTCTAATTCAGGCACTTCAATTATATGTATGTTAGATATTTTTAACATATATTTTATGCTCTGTTCTATTTCATTTTGTCCCAATTTATTTTTCTACTTGTGCTACTTTACACTGAGATGTCTTTTGGTTTAAACCTCCTGTATCTTACTAAATTTAGTCTATTATTAAAATCATTCATTGTGTTTTTAATTTTAAATATTTTATTTTTAATTTTAGATTATCTGATTCTTTTTATTAATTCTAAAATTTGGTAAAATTATTTATTCTTTCATCTCTTTCATTCATTACTTTTTCTAAATTTTCTTGTCCATATTATTTTCATAGTTGTCCCTATTTTTTGCTTCAAACAAAATTAATGTTTCATTATTCTAACTGGCTCATCCACTTCTATTAATTGAAATATGTTTAGTCTTATAACTATTCTTATTTTGTCTGGTAATTGTAATACATTGCAAGATAATGTGCATAAAATTTTCTTAGTCTCTGATTAATATTATCTTCTTCCACAGAAGGTTGACCGTAAATTCTGGCAAACAGCCCAAGTGGGTGTGAGTCTCCAGTTAGGGGCTTAGTTGAGTTAAGAACAATTTGTGGTTTTGGTGAAGCTCATTCTCCTCCTCTTCCAACCCTGGTTTAAAGATTTAGGTCAAGCTTGTTCAACCCAAGGCCTGTAGGCTGCATGTGGCCTAGGACAGCATTGAATGCACCCAATACAAATTCATAAACTTTCTAAAGACATTTTGAGATTTTATTTGTAATTTTTTTTTTCTTCAACTCATCAACTACGGTTTTAGTGTATTTTGTGTGTGGTACAAGACAATTCTTCTTCTTCTGATGTGGCCCATGGAGACCAAAAGATAGGATACTCCTAATTAAGATCTCCAGGGATCCTACCTGAGATCTTGGAGTGTTTATGAAAACCCTTCTCCCTTGGTCAGATCCGAGTTCTAATTTTGGCATTTTATGAGTAGTACCACAAAACTACCAAAAATTCACTCTGAATTTCAATGGCTTTGGTTTAGCTTCTTAACTTTTCTGTCCATGAAACTTAACAATTTTGCAAATGTCTCAAATGACAAACCTCCAACTGTCAAACTCAATTCTCCCCATCTTTTTTCTCTATATAATCTAGGCACATCAATTTCTGACTGCCCTGGCAGCTCCAAACCCTAATGTTGTCTTTCTAGATCTATGCTATTACTTGAAGTTCTTCTGGTTTCTTAGGCTTGGCTCTTGGATGATTTTTCCACCTTTCTCTTGGGAAAAAATATTGCCAAAGCCCTGGGGAAAGAAACAGATTGCAGATGTAGGCAAACAAAATGTTGACTGACTTATTTGTATTTCTCAAAGATCTTGGCCTTTCAAGTCCTAGTTGTTTTAGTAACTCTTTAGTGCCTTTATATATAGAAAATATATATAAATAAACATATAAAATTCTATTGCTTTGTGATAAAAGCATTTATGTGTTTTAAGCTAACCCGTCATTATTAAAATCATAATAGACTAAATAAATATGTAAAATATATTAGTAGTTTTGCATATTTTATTTAAGTAAGCATAGGCACACTGAGGTAAGAGAGATTATTATAAATATAAATTTGAATAAATTATTTTTGAAAAATATTAATACTTACGTGTAAATAAAAACGTTTTTTGATGAAGTAACATGGAAACCTTATTCATTTCAAACTTTAAAAGATGTGTAGATATGATGGACTTGAATATTCTGTACTATTTCAATACTGTGAAAATTTAATATAGTATAAGACATGATAATCTGATTTGAACAGTTTTGTAGTTTCAAAATTTCAAGTCATAAGAATTGTACTTTTCATAAAGACTCCTAGGTTGATAATAACTTTATAATATCAGTCATTAATATATAGCTGGAAAAAGGTAATAGAAAATACACATTCAAATTTTATTCGTTTGTATTTATATTAATTGTGCACATTGTACAATAAAAGAAAAAAGATAACACAATTAAAGATAGTATAATAAATACAATCCAGTTCAATTTAAGTATTGTTTTAAAAATTAACAAATAAATACAAATATAGGAGCACATACTTTGTGGAAAGTGATACAATATAAATTAAGTAATCTAATTATTCTCAAGTAGTAGAAGTCAAATACAAATAATGAAAGCTTATTTGACTTTTGTTGATGAGCATACATATTTTTCAAGACTGAAAAAATAAATTTTGAATGTCAATATATTCTCAGGATATGAGACTATTAGAAGATATATGGTGGGATGATCTAACATATCTATGCTCCTTCTTCAAAGACATATTATTTATCAGAAAGTTTTGCTTGAATTATTACTACTAAATTCTAAAAATTTATTCACACATGAAATTTAGTACTTAGAGTTTTATAGTAATATATGCTTGAAAAAAATATTACTCTTAAATAATTTTTTCTGTCAATTAAATGTTATTTCAAATGATGAAAAGTAGTATAATATAAAAGAAACTAAAGTAACATAAATAAAAAATCAAATGCATGCAACTTTAAATGATTAAAATCTTTAGAGTATATGAAGTCCTTAATGTTACATTTGGAAATTTTTGAGTAAAGTTTAATAGTACTACCTAGGGAATAAAGTGTTCAGGCCAATTTAATTTAATGCCTTCTGAAAGAGACTTTGAAACACATAAACCTTAAAAATCATATGAAGGGAGCATATAGTAGTTTAATGACATACTATTACATAGCTTTTGAAATTATATAATATTTTTCCATTTTAAACAGCTTTAAAGAACAAATTTGTTAAACTACAAAAATGGTAGAATCACGTTAGCCAAAAAAGGATATATATGTTTATGAATAGCTGAATTAATATAAAAATTAAAGTATTGTCCTCACTTTTGTAAAGTAAGTTTGGCAAATTTATAGCTTGGATAATAATTCATTTTGACATACTATGCCCATTTTAGTTGTAGTAAGCCATTACTTGATAATTTAATTTTATTACTTGCTCCCATTAATCACTTTCACACAAAATATATATAATAAAATATTGAAATTACTTAATTTTTTATATATTTTAGACTTTACAATTTATCAGAGTTTTGACGTATATAGTTAGATATTGATGCATTATATTGGTATTTGGTTTAGCTTTTGTTGTTTTGATTTTCATATACTAAATGAATCAATTTGCTTTTCTAAGTTCTACTTTGGGTTTATAGAGCTCATAGCTATGATGTGAGTAATTCAACAGATTTACACCTTACACACAACTTGCACTGGAATGTATTTTTTTAAGTCTCCAACCAAGGAAAAATTAAGTAATTATAGGACATTTTTTTGTTTACATTAGAGGAATATGTGAATAAAATAAATATCACTTTTGACATATGTCTTTTTCTTTGTATCTCTAAATTAAAATCTTTCATACTCTCTTATTTTATTGAAAATTATTTAACTCAGATATGGATATTTGTTGTTGGTGGTGGTGGTTTGTGATTATTCCCTATTTCTTTTTTTGTTTTTTGTTTTTTGTTTTTTTAAGTTTATTTATTTTATTAATTTTTGACAGAGAGACAGAGAGAGAGAGAGAGAGACAGACAAACAGACAGAACTGAACTGGGGGAGCTCCCAGCTCAGCACATGGTTCTGCATGGACCGGGGCCGGGATTCGATCCTTGGTCCCCAGTGCTGCAAAGTGAGCGCTTCACCCACTGAGCCATCCCAGCTTCCCCTTTATTCCCTATTTCTACAGGACATTCTAATTTCTAATGAAATTTTACATGTGACATTTATTTCTCAGTAGAGCATTATTTCGTTATGGAAAATATATATTTTGTTATTAATATGGAAAGTGCTGAGAGATAATTTGCTCCCAATACTTACGATAAAATCAAGAGCTATTAAGCAAAAAGCATCATCAAATTTACATAGCAGTTGAGTAATAGAATAAGAAAGGAGATAAATAATGGAGTGCCTTCCATGCATAGGGCCCCGTGCTAGTACCTTCAAAGTATTACCTCTTTAAATCTCCTAATATTTCTGTAACAGATTCTTTTCATTTTATAAGCAAGAAAGTTGGGTCTTGGAGACAGTAAGTAGACTATGAAAAATATAGTTAGGGGTTTTTTTTCTTGTTGTGTGTGTGTGTGTGTGTGTGTGTGTGTGTGTGTGAAATGTGTAAAGAAGTGTAAAAACCCATGGGAAGACAGAGAATAAACTTCAGTGCAGACAACTTATTGCCTAGACTCCCCCATACTAATGTGTCTGTTTTTATTAGTGGTCAGACAGGCACTGTCACTATGGAGCAGGGGTTCTCAACCTCTTTATACCCTAGGGAGCCTTCTAAAATATTGGTAGGGTGGCGGGCACCAGCTATTCCTAAGGATATTTATTATTGAACAAGAATAAAAAATAATAAACAAAAATAATTTTTTTTTAAGATTTATTTATTGTTTTTGACAGAGACAGAGATACAGAGACAGAGACAGAGAGAAGGGGGAGGGCCCAGAACAGTCTCCATAGTTGCACATCATTGGTTTTTCCACATAGTTTCATTCCACAGGTGGGCGGGGCTGCACAGGGCAAGAACTGGGCCGGGGTCTTGCCCCGGTGAGAACCGAACTGGGGGCACTCCCCAGTTCAGCATATGAGTCCGCACAGGCCGGGGCCGGGATTCGATCCTCGGTCCCCGGGGCTGCAAAGTGAGCGTCTAACCCACTGAGCCATCCTGGCTTCTCCACAAAAATAATTTTAATATAATAAATTTATTGTACAAATTATATACACACAAAGAAACATATATACAAACTGTAATACAAAGTAAATAAAAAACACGTATAATAAAATAATTTAAAAAACCATAAAAGAAAACAAAAAAAAACCAATCTGTCAGTGTGATCTTTGGCATTGCATTTCATTGGCCAGTGCCTCGTAATTAGGAGAGTATGACGACAACCCTGTTAGCAAACAATTATTAAGATACTCATCGGTAAGTCGAGATCTATATCATGATTTTATTAAGTTCATGTTTGAAAACAAAGATTCGCATAAATACGTTGACACGAAAAACGATTTGATTTTATATGCCGCTTTTTTAAAAAATGGGAACCTTTCTTTGTCGACGATGTTCCATAAGTCCTCTGATATTAAGGATTTGAGCAAAATATCATTCTTAAGGTTCAAAATTTCTAACTCTAGTTCTTCTGCTTTCCCCTGAACAAGGTCTGCAATACATGCGGCTAGTTCTATTCCATTTATTTGGCAAGTAAAAGGATTGATACAGAAGGAGACAATTGGCTCGATATTTGTAAACTGCAGAAATCTCTCTTCAAACTGTTTTGAAGCACTTGCAGGGTCTCAATAAATAATGACACATTTAATTCATTGTTACCTAGCATTTTCCTCATATATGGGAAGTGCACGAGAGACTTGATATGCAGATGTGATATCAACAAAGTCAATTTTGCTTTAAATGTGTTTACAGAGCTTATCATTTCAGCTCTATTTTTGTATTTTTCCTGCAACTCCAAGTTGAAAGAATCTAATTTTTCCATGGTGTCAACAAGAAAACCCAAATCCACGAGCCAGCAACAGTCTGTTAGTTCATCATAATTTTCATTTTTATCATGTATAAATGTTTTTATTCCTTCAATTAAGTTCACAAATCCTGTAAGAACTTGACCTTTACTGAGCCAACGTACTTCAGTATGCAGGATGAGATCGTGTTCTTTATCTTCAGTATCTTCTAACAGGGCCTTGAAAAGTCGGTGTTGCAGTGGAGCTGCTCGAATAGAGTTGATTATATTTGTGACTATTTTCATAGCATGTTCAAAGGGCAGGATTTTACAACACAAAGCTTTCTGGTGGATAATACAGTGGTAGGACATAAAGTTTGAAAATGATTCATCTTTCCTGCAAAGGGCAATACATACTTTGTTTTTACCAACCATTGCTGGTGCCCCATCAGTAGTTATCGCAGACAACTTATGCAAAGGCATGTTTATGGACCTGGCGTATGTTCTGAAAGTTTTATAAATATCCTCACCTCTCGCCTGTCCTTTCATTGGTAATATTTGCAACAGCTCCTCTTTTACTGTGAAGTTACTAAATACCATTCTCGCCATAACTGCCAACTGTGCAGTGTCTGATATATCTGTTGACTCATCAAATTGCAGAGAGAAGCAGTCACATATTTCCAAGTCAGTCTTTAACTGAGTTTGCAAGTCTTTTGAAATGGCGTGTATTCTTCTTGCGACTGTGTTATTTGACAACTGTAGGTCTTGTATCGCCGACATCATCTCACGCTTGTTAGAATATTCCTCAAACAAACAATTGGCAGCAGTCAGAAAAGCTTCTTTTAACAATTCACCATCTTGTAAAGGTTTTTTCTTCTTTGTGAGCATGTGAGAAATTTTGAAAGAAGCAATGGTTGCCTTTTTAGATTTTCCACATGTCTAGTGAAAACAGTCTGTTGAGTAGTTAAACTTAATTTGAGTTGATTTATTATTTTCTTTCTTACTTCAGATTTAAGTGGATAATTCGTATCAAAAGTGGTATGACTTGTCTGAAAGTGACGTTCAACATTCTGTTTTTTCGGCACTGCAATACTCCTGCCACACAACAGGCAAACGCATTTACCTTTTAAATTAATGAAACAATATGATTCCTCCCAGTCTGTGTTAAAATTATAGGTTCATTTTCTCTTATTTGGTTCACTCATTTTAGGACTAAAAAAATAAAAATAAAAATAGTTACAGAACTACAATATCATATCAAATTGCCACCATAATAATAGATTGCCTACCTCGGTTTTAGTTCATTTAAAATTGAATATATCAAAACACTGTGATCCTAGCTAAGCGTCACGACCCGATCAGTCCAGCAACCGCAATCCGAATGGCAACTTGGCGCCTCCCGGTGGGGGGAGGAGAGTGTAAAGAGCGCAGCGGCTACACAAGACGCGACGTGTACAAAGGCGACAGCTAGGGAAACACTTATACATACGATATCGCAAACATACCAACGAATATAATACACCTGTGTAGATACTCAAACAATATTTTAAAATTCTAACCAATGTATAAAAATAAATTGTAGTTTGACTTAGTGTTTATGAAAAACTTCTGATGCAGTCACATAATGGCGGGCGCACACAAATCGGGCCGCGGGCACCATGGCGCCCGCCGGCATGGGGTTGGGAATCCCTGCTTAAAAAATTGTAGTATTAACAAAGAAAGCTCTCTACATTAATCTGCAAAGGAAGCCTTATTTGGTCATAGGTTTCCATATTCCTTTAACCTTCAAAGACAAATGATCCAGTCTCATTTTCTACCTTCCTCTGCTAAGTTCAAACTTTCATTTGGTGCTCTTCCTCCAGTGTGTAGAAATTCCAGACAAAGCTTCCAGAGCCCACACATCTCTCTGTCCTCTTGACCAGCTCTTTGGCTGCAGGCTACTCTTCCTCTCTGGTCTAGTTCGTTACTTTTGGTCTGGAGACCAGTATTGTTAGGGTTTTGCTGTTTTTTCCACCATACTATTTTATCCAAATTGTTAATACAATGCCTCCGTGTCTCACAATTAAAGCAGAATCAGGCCATATAATTTATAAGACATGATTGCAACAGAGAGAATTTTAAATTGGTTGCTGAACATACCGTACCCCTCGGAAGATGGAGGCCGTCTGTTTCTACATTTCAAGAAGGGTTGCCACATAAAGCACAGGACATACAATTCAATTTGAATTTTAGAAAACAACAAATAATATTTCAGTACAAAAAATGACCAAGATATCTGGACATAGTTATACAAAAACTTAGTCATAATAATACTAAACACTGAAGCATACTTAAACTTAAAAAAAAAGGTTTATCTGAAGCTTCAGTTGAACTGGGTGTTTGTATTTTTATTTGCTGAGTCTGGTAAGCCTGGTTTCAGGTGCCAGGTTTCTTTAATCACATGAGAGCTCTTCCTAGTGTCCAGCCTTCTAATTGCTCAATTTTCTCCTTTTTATTCTTAGATCTATTACTTAAACATCAAGAATTTTTTAAAAGTACTGTAAGAAAATATAATGTGTTTTTGTGTTTTTCTTGAATAAGTAGCATCAGAAGCCTTGACTTTTGGCTCATACTCCAATCACGGGCTTTGGACACAAGGGTGATTACTGAACCCTTTGGAAGCTCCTTTTATCTGTTGTCATAGACTGAGTGTTTGTCTTCTCCCAAAATTCTTATGTTAAATTCTGATGCCCAACATGGTGGTATGTGGAGGTGGGGACTTCAGGAGGCAATTAGGCATGAAGGTGGAGCTCTCATGAATGAGATTCGTGCTCTTAGAATAGAGGCTCTGCTCTGTATTCCATGTGATGACACAATGAGAAGATGGCCATCTATGAACCAGAACTTCTCTGTTCCCATCAGTTACCAAATGTTGCACCACTTTGATCTTGAACTTCTCAGCTTCAAAAAGTGTAAGAAATAAATGTTTGCTGTTTAAACTAATCTATGGAGTTTTGTTATGAAAGGCTGAACTAAGGTATCCAAATTAGCGTTTAGTTCAAGCTATAAATTCTGCCTTCTATAATATGTCCGAGAATTAGGTGAGATAACAATGGAGAAGGCACTTAGAAAACAGAAATTCTTACCCAACTATGAAGAGTATTCCTCATGTTGTCTTTTAGATTGTTTTACATTGTTTTATTTCGTGGAAACATCATGGGGGGAGAATCTGTAAATAGTTGCCAGGTGGTAGAAGAAAAACTAACAAAGTGAGCTGAACACTTAGTTCTTAAACCCCTTTCTATAGATACCTTCTTTCATTTATGTTTCTAGTGGACCATGGTATCTATCCTGATTTGAATCTTGAATATTCCTGATTGAAGTTCCCCAATCTACCACTGTGTTTTTATGTCTCTGACCTACTTTATAAAGCTTGTGTTTCATTGAAATTGGGTGTGTTATGTCTTCAACCTTCTAGTCTTTAATCTCGATGTTTAGGGTGATCTGACCTGAATTTAATTCCTGATGTTCAGTTTCATTATGGTTTGGCTTTTGTCTGTCTAAATATAAGTGCTCTCTTTTAATTTAAGTTGTTTTCCAAATTCAAAATTTTCATCCTCAGTGGTGGTAAAAGAAGGCTTCTGTCTCTTCCCTTTGATATTTACAAAAGTCTGTCCAAATCATTTTTTCAGTTTACTGGCACCCATGGGGAATGGTAGATGCTGAATAAACATAATTAGACTCCCAGTTAACCGGCACCCATGACAGATAAATGTAGTATTATTTCTTAATATTTTTTGGCCTGTTGCTTGAGAATGCTGGTTGCTTGAGGTCTAGTTAATGGAGAGTCTGCTGTATTATGAATGTTTTTTTTTAAATCTTTTGGACGTGTTGGTATATTTCTGGAGCTAACTGATATCAACTGCTTTGTGAGGTCTATGAAGATTACCCTTAGAAGGCAGAATTTATAAAGTCTGTGTAAATATAAAGTTTAAGTTGATACCTTAGTACTTTATGCCCTTTCCATTTTCATGTTTGCCACATGATACACTTTTGGAATCCAGGAATCAGTCAGCTTTTATTCCAAAGGTAACTGTTCATTTGGGCCTAGAAATGAATTTTTTCCTACTTTGAACATTGTAGGAGAAGGAATATAAAACACCCGAATAAAGCATATGATTAAGTGCTAGTATCAGGACACAACAAAGCTGTATAACAATTATGTTTTCCCATGTTTTTTAAGAGAGTAATATCCATCAAGGCTTATTAGCTACCACTTTTACCTTCCAAAGTATTTTTCTGGTGATAACTATATTTTCTGTTTTTAATTTTGAATGTTAATAAAATTCTTTGAATAATTTAATTGTGTGCCTTAAGATCTATGGAGATAATATCTCTGTGTTGTTTCTTAAGACCCATAAGATTCCACAATAAAGCTATTTTTTAGGAAAACAATTCAAATGCTTAAGTACTATGAGAAATGTTACTTCTTTGGCAGGACTGCCTCATTGCATGTTTGGCATTCACATTATGCTATCAAATCATATATCGTTCTGTCATGCTAAAAAATCACTCAGACATCAAATAAAATGTTTTGGCAAACTCAACTAATGTATTCTGTAGAAATCAAATCAGTTTCTATAATCAGTTATTTGAGAGGTCATTTAAAATTTTGTTTTTACTAACATTTTAAAGTATTTGTTTAAGAGAAGGGAGGAGGAATGCCATATTTTGTAAATTTAAGTAAATAAATAGAGTTTCACTGTATAAGATTTAGTCATTTCCACCCAATTTAGTGTTTCTTACATAACATTTAACTTTATAATGATAAAATTTTCTATATATATTTTTTAATGCCAACTTTAAAAAATAATATGTACCAAATTTCAAATCATTTTTTTTTTAATAATCAGAAATAGAAGAGAGAAAGTTTGCCAAATAAAATAGATCATGTTCAGTTAAATTTGAGTTTCTAATGAACATTTCTTTTTAGTATAAGTATACCCTATGTGACATTTGAGATATATTTATATGGAAAAAATAATCATTGTTTATCTAAAGTTGAAATTTAATTAAGTAACTAATATTCACAAGGGGAACCTAAAAAAACTGGGACTTATCTTCTGGAGAGCAGGCCTCTTGTAATACAGACTTTGTCTGCTGGGTGAGTGTTTTAAGAACCCATCTGTATCGGTGTACCAGCTGGTACTGTGAGAGGCTGCATTCAGCTTTAGTGAATTATTTTTGGAGACTGTTCCAACTCATTTGCCCACTTGATAATGGGTAATTTACTCTAACAATGTGAGGCATGACAATGCACCTGCCCACATCACACTGAGTGTTCAGCAGGTTTTGACCAAAAAAGAGTCATGACCCCATGCCCCATCTCGTTTTTCACCTGATCTTGTTCAACATTTGAAACTATTGACTTGTTTGTTCATGCAGATTAAAAATATGCAGTGAATTCTATTCTAACTGTATGTTGAGTTTTGTATAATAGTCCAAGGGATAGACAAAAAGACTACCAGAAAACCACAGATGTATATTTTAATAGTATTTATAAGAATCTGAGGAGGATAAGATTTTTAAAAATCATAGAAATAGGGCATTTTTTCTGTTGTCTTTATACAATTTCATAAGCAATCATTAAACTCATTTTATTATAGTCCATGCAACTGTTATAATTTTACTGAAAATAGCCCAGTTAAAAATATCATATTAATATTCTAATATGAAAAAAATGTCAGATTATAATAATAATGAACCGTTACTTTTTATCTTTTCTCAGAAATGTGCAACTTTCCATATGCCATTAGGCAGACATTAGATTTATCAGCATGCTGGCTGTGTTTTGTACTTTGCTTTTCTGACAAGCCAGTCTAGAGTATGCTATGTTTGCTAACTTAGTGCAAGTTCAACAATTACTCATTGGTAGAACGAACAGTGTTCAGAGTGAGATTAACCTTTAAATACTTTCTTTTGGTGGTTTCGTTATTATTTCTTTTATGACTTCCCACTGCCAAAGCCTGGGTTGAACATGATTTCTTAGCCTGACCTAAGGCAGGTGCTTACCTCTCTCTGTGTCCTCAGGCTCAACAGCCACTGGAGTTAGTTACAGGCTGCCCCCAAACTACCTTTGCATTGCAACTGACTCCTGTTGCTCTCTGCAAATTTTAAGTCTATACTTTGGATACTAGAAATCTCTGAAATGTCATGTAAGTCTTTTTTTGATATTTAGAATTAACAAATGAATAGAGCCATAAAACTACATGTTCTAGTTCTAGATAATATTGAGGTGTCAGTTTCAGGAATTTTATTGTTTGTTTATTGGTGGGAATATGCAGCTGTGATTTTGTATCATGTATATTTAAAACAAAAGATGGTATTTAGATTCATAATTCAGTTTAAAGGTGCTGGGTATGTTGGATTCCCACACAGCATCTATATCCAGGGGCTTGTAAGTTAACATTTGAAATTCCCAGGTACCTGCTTAGCTAGGGTTCTGGAAGTGAATTATGTCCACTTAGATTTGGGGCACTTTTCTAATTTGAGGTCTGAGATACTTGCATCATCACTATGATACTACGTTACTGAACAACCTGAACACGCTGTTGGATGGCAGTCACACTATGCCTAAGAGGTTGATCCAAGCAAGGTCAGTTCTTTTGAGTTCAAAGAGTTGTCCTGGGAGCTTGGACCAGGGTTGTATGCTTTAGCCTTTCCAGTGATCTGTAAAGATTTCATTCACTAGATTACTTATATCTACTTAAAACACAAAGTGTGGTTTGTTCTCCACCACAAAGCCCTAAGTCAAGACTGTCCAACTCGTGGCCTGTGAGCTGCATGCATCCCAGGCCATCTTTGAATGTGGCCCAACAATAAATCATAAACATTCTTAAAGCAAGAGATTGTTTTTCAAACTTTTTATTTTTTTATTTTTAGCTCATCTGCTATTGTTAGTGTTAGTGTATTTTATGTGTGGCCCAAGACAATTCTTTTCCTTTCAACGTGGCCCAGGGAAGCCAAACATTTGGACACTCCTGCACTAAACAATTCAAATGAACTCTTTTTGCAGTATGATATTTACAAAACAATTATAAATAGGTAAATAGCATTGCTAAAGAGCTAAAGCCTTAGAAAATGAGAGGTTGTTCATTCACAGTTATTATACCTGTGTTTACAACTATAATCTAGTTTGTGTTTTGCACTGTAAATTCAAAAATGTGTTATATTATTTCTGTCAACTCAGGTTGCTAACGTAAAGCCAATATAAACTGGTTTTACAGGAGTTTACATATAATCTTTAACAGCTGGACAAAAAAAATGATTCAGGTTTTAGAGTTGGAAATGTATTTTGTTTTACTAGGTAAAGAAACAAAAATCCAAGAGAAAGGATTAGATGATGTAATTTCTTCTGTTTGATACTAAAATTCCATAAGAATTTATATCTGAGAAATATGAAAATATTGCTGAATTGCATTTTCCTAAGACTGAGAACTGTTGGTGACAATGAATTTTATGAACATTTCTTATGCCTTGCAAAAATAGCATTACATCTATATGTTTAATTCTATGTAACAATGAACTTATTTTCTGCCTGCTCTTTATATTCCTTTATGGTTTACTACTTTAGGCATTAAATCAAGAATCTTATATGTTGAGGGAAAAGGGTTTCATATCAAAAGCTTTTTTCTTTAAGCAAATATTTGGTGGATTCCCACATGTCTACTAAAATAAAAACTAGTGAACACTCTGTATGAGTATCACAATATTTTTTTCAAGGCTTGGCAGCAAAATTATTTAAGTATGCCATTCTATCTTCGAAGCCAACTATGAGTTTATGAGGAGGAGGGGAATCTATCTTTAATTTACTTCTTTCTTGTAAGGTTAAGAAGTTTTGGGATTTAAGATCCAGTAGTATTAATTAAAATATTGTGGTTTTCAACAAAATGGTAAGTTGCATGTGATTTAGTTTGCACTGAAGTGAAAACTACATCATCACTCATCTCATCTAGTGCTTACTAATGAAGTCAGTCATTTTGACATACCTTCCATGTTTTTCAGCGTTTTAATACGAAGTTCATTGCAATGGACACATAGTCTGCATTGTGTAAGAGGCCTGCTGATAGGGGATGGGGTGAGCAAGAGTCAGCTTAGTTTTTACACATATGGGCTCTGCAGATTCAATATGTGAGTTCAGATTTTGACTCCATTAAATACAAACTATGATTTGGGGCATTTTGTTGTTGTTATTGTAAAATGGGGACTATAATTGTGTCTACTTTGTGTAAGACGTGAGAATCAAATGAACTGATTCATGGTATGAATACAAATCTCAAAGGAATTCTACGCTGTTATTTGATTCTAAAAGAAAGGGAATAGGGGAAGCCGGGATGGCTCAGTGGGTTAAGCGCTCACTTTGCAGCCCTGGGGACCGAGGATCGAATGCCGGCCCCAGCCCGTGAGGAACCATGTGCTGAACTGGGAGCTCCCCCAGTTCAGTTCTCTCTCTGTATCTCTCTTTCTCTCTCTCTCTCCCTCTCTCTCTCCCTCTCTCTCTCTCTCTCTCTCTCTCTCTCTGTCAAAAAACAATTAAAAATAAATAAATAAATAAAGTCCTAACTTCAAATATAGTCACATCAAGAGGTTTATGACTTCAACCTAATAGTTTAAAAAAAAAAAAAGAAAGGGAATAAAAGGAATAATTGTGTCACTACATTGATTGACTTAACAACATTGAAAAATGTCAGCTATGTAATACTAAAATATGTTTATTTTTAAAGAAGGTATGAAGCATCCCTTTACAGTGCTGCTTCTGCTCAGGGTAACTTTGCTAATGGACTGTTATCCTGTCTGCTGGGTACAGGAAACTTATGAACTGTAACCCAATCTCATCTTCACTGGATAGAGGATACACACAACCAGCAGCATGCACACACCTTGCCACCTCCACATCCTGCCCTCCCTGTGGAGTGACTGTGTTAGGTTTATAGTCAGGCTATGGTTGCAGGGATGCAATAGAAGGGATTTTTATGGGATCTGGGAGCAAAGTCAACAAGGGAGCTTGTAGGCCCTGTGTTCCTGTGGGCTCCCTCTACTATATACATTTGGGTGTATACCATTGGGGGGTTATGATGGAGGGCTCTGCCCTAACTAATCTGGGAAATAGCCAGCAGGCTTAGAATCTCTGCCTCTAACCTCCCATTTTCAGAGTAAGACTTAGTCTGCAGTGTAAATGGCAACCCCTTAGATTCAATTCTTTTGTGCAGAAGATTAATTATGAACTTGTATATGGTATTGCTGACTAGAGTCTCATTATTTACACAAAATAACTTGTTATGCTATTTGAAATAGAAAGAACTGTTTGATGGTCCAGTTGTTATAGATTAATACAAGTGAATTATATTGATTATAAATTTATACTTCCATCAAAAATGAAATTATTAATGCATTTATGTTAAAAAAAGTTGATGGCAAAGACAAAGAATTTCATTATATAAAGAACAGAAATTATACAGTGGTGTCCTGAGCTTTTTCCAATTTGAATGACAATATTAAGATGAGTTCTCCATCTTAGGGGCTTATGAGGGGTGGTCAAAATATTCTCAGAATCAAGGGTATCATGGGGGAAAAAAAACTACTTATTTTTCTTCCTCAATACATTCACACTTAACCATAATACACTTTCAGATCTTTCAAAAAGTTTATTTATACCCTCAGTACATGTTTTGTTTTTGCCTTCAAATTGCAGCTTTAACTTCTTTATATTGCTTTATTATGTTTTTAAATCTTCATAGAAATTTCTTTGGGGCCGTTGTTGTTTACTCTTTTCTTAAAGACTTCTTACAAAGTAGGAAACTGAGATTCAATGTATTTAAGTAACTTGTTCAAAGTTTCCTTTTAATTTTGGTCTTAAGTGTCAGTATATACCCTCCTTTTTGTTGTTGTCATACCAAATCACGTCCTACACAGCAGTGTTTCAGATGCAGAAAGTTATGTTACAATACCTCCTACAGAACAAAAATACTACAGATTATAATAGAGGGATTGTAATGCCCACGAGCAACTCTCTGAATGTTGCTCTCTTTGTGCAGTAGTTCTCATGTGCTTCAAGTCCACTGGTCTGTTTCTATCTATGGTGAAATATTAAAATCTCTTAGATTTAAACATTATGATTTTACTTCAATATTCTTAAAATATCTAATCTCTTAATTATCTCGTATTTACTAAAAAGCACTAGCTATTTGAAGAGCAAACTTTTCAAATATTCATCACATAGAATATAATTTACAAATCAGAATTTCAGGGGAAAGCCATTTTATGATTCTATTAAAGACTCAGAATTAAATATGAATGTATTTAATTATTTTCAGCTAAATGTTTTCCTTTTTAGACTTCCTACGTTTCATGAAAAAATGTGTTCTCTATTTTCTCAGCTATTTTATTTAAAATTTACATTAAGAATAGTATACTTTTAATATAATTAAAAAATAATACTCCCAGTATCTTATGTTAGTTAAAAACAAAGAGCAATTATGTCTTAAAATGAACCATTTTACATTTCCGTGTTTCATGAATTTAGTGATTTTTATGGCTGTTAGATTACCTAAGAAATATTTTTAAAAATTTTTAGTTTTTGCTAAAACAAAGCAAAACAAAACAAAAAGCTAAAAACCTAAATGGAACCTTTTATAACATTTTATAAAAATATATATCTGATAACCCAAGCCATCTAAAAATATTTTAGTGATTTAGCTTCTTCATGTGGTTTATAATAAAGATTTCAGATTGTCACACTCTGAGCTTATTTTAATTCTATTACAGCACTTGGACATCAAAAATATAAATATGTAATTTAACTGAAATAGAATTATACTGAGAATGCTATTTCTTGTTTCTCCTCCCCCCCCCCCTTTTTTCTGAGTTCTCAGAAATGAGAGCCTGAGGGATAAATTTATGTACTACTGTGTTACTAGAAAATTCAATCCCAGGGAAGTGGAAGTGAGGGTAAAGGGAAGAAAGGCAATGAAGGAGGGCAAGGAAATGAGCAAGAGTGCTTGACACCAGCTGGTCATTGCTTAGATCCGGGACACGTTCTTGATCTCTCAGAAATCTCTTCCAAGAAACCATATAAAGTTCCTATCTCTCATGATAGTTGGTGGTAGGATGAGGGATCTTATAGACAGAATGAGTACCCCCAAAAGTCATGTGTTAAAACTGTTCCCACAATTTAATGTTATTAGGAGGGGATTTGGGGAGGCAATTAGAATTAGATAAGATCATTAAGGTAGAGTCCTTTGTATTCACCTATAATTTTGACTCTCCAAAATTTAACTACTTAATAGCCTACGATTGACCTGAAGCCTTATTGATAACGTAAGCAGTCCATTCACACATAATTTGTATGTTACATTTCTTATATATTATATTCTGACAATAATTTAAGGCAGATAAAAGAAAATGTTATTAAGAAAATCATAAAAGAAGAGAAAAGACATTTACAGTATTGTATGTATTTGTTGTAAAAATCTGCATATAAGTAAAACCATACAGTTCAAATTTGTGTGGTTCAAGGGTCAACTATAATTAATTTCTCTTACTCTCTGTCTGAAAACTCTCACAAAGCCATTACTTTCAGAATAAATTTTGTCCTTTTTACTCCAGGATCTTCTCCCTCCAACTAATCCTTCCTAATTCCCTTGATTTCATTCATAGAGGACGTTGTTTTTCTCTGAACTCATCATACCTTTTCACACCTCTCAGATCCTGAAAATAATCTTCCTTTGCTTTCTTCTTGAATCATTCCTGAATATCACTTAAGGCTCAGCCTAGAATGAATGATTTTTATTCCTCTACAAAATAGAAACCTTCCATACATCCCTGGCCACTTCTCTCTCCTACCTTCCAATATTGCTACATGCTCTCGGTTATAGATTACTCATCACATTAGAGATTGCAACAATTAGTTCATGGTGTCTGACCACCTGACCAGAATGTGGCATTTTGTTCGTGTCTCTGATGGAACAGAGTGAGTACTTGGCATACAGTAGGAATTCATTTCTGACTAAATGAACAAGTAAATTTAGCCCAAGTTTAATATGCAGTTTAATTAAATTTGAAGAGGGGACACCAACAAAAACAAGATCAAAGATTATTACCATTAAAATGACACTTTTATATTCATGTTATTAAGACTGGGCCCTTTTATTAGTTATGTTACTAAATCATCTGTCACTTTGGCATGAAAATATATTTTTGTTGTTGTATGTTGTCCTTGAACAGTTCACACTGGATTACCAATTGTGAAATAATTCCATGCATGAGAAAATGTTGTCTATATTCCAAGCCCATCATTTATATTATGCTTGCAAAAACACAGCTGTTTCACAATTAGGTCTGTTGAACATAATTCCAATATATTTGAATAATGACAAACTGAGAAAGAGAGGTACTCATTTTCATAGGTAGTTTTCTGTGTTTATAATTTCCAATACCGGCACTTGTCAAAATCCAACTCAAAAAACTTCATGACTTATTAGAAACAAAAGGACAACTGTTTATATTTAAACAAAATGTTGACCTAAGTTTCTGAGACTAAACAAGTGTGTTATTACATGTTAATAACCTTTCATTTGATTTGCATGTCTTTAAGTGATTGATTTTTTGAACTTTTTTTTTTTAATCTTACTTCTGTTTCATTGCTCAGTTCAGGGGTTACCTTTTCTCACTTGAATTACTGTAGAGATGTTCTTAGCATCACCCATCCTTTCCTATCCTTGTTCACCTCCCCTTACATATATATCCATCCTCATAGAATTATTGTTCTGGACTCAGCTCTCATCATGTTACCTCTAACCTCCATAAGACCATAAAGTCTATGATATTTTTTTCTTCAACCTCTTCAATAAAGTTCAAGTTCAACAGTGTGGACAATCACTTCCAAAATCCAAGGCCAACCTTTATAGCTGTGTCTCTGTCCATTCTTTTTACATATCTTTCACTCAGTGTCTGGATCATCAGTTTCATCAATACTTTGTCATTTGTTTATAGTGTCTTTTTTTCTTAATATCAATATTATACTTCTACTCCAAGATTTAATTAAAATGCTACTTGTTTATGAAATGTTTCTATTTTTCACAAATCAAATTAATTATTATTTGTGTATGTTTCTATTGTTTGAATCTTATAAATTATTTTGTAAATTGTTCACTTCGCTTTTCCCAGTTCCTAATTCTTAATTATTGGAAAATAGGTTCTATATAGTTTTTATTTGTTTTTTCTAAGTTCCATAAAATTTAATGGATGTGTGTATATGTGTATTCAGTAAACATTGAATGATTATATAGAATTCTCTTCCTAAATGTTGACAACATTATGTCTGCATCTTGTCCTAAAAAATTAGAATTCTTCAAATTGAAGGTGTGGCATCATCCACTTCTAGTACAATAGGACCTAGTTTCTTCAGATAGTGGCCACGCTGGGGACATTTCCCAGTGTTTCTCCCTGATAGGATAGATATTTGTCCTGAAGCCTTTCTCTTCAGCTCTACTGTTTTTATGCACTATTTCTGGCATGTGGAGGAAGTCATTTAGGCCAGTAAAAGTCAAATCACTCTTACTTTTTTAAATGGTTTTCCTTCCTATTCTGTAGTCTAGGGGGTTGTTTGTTTTTAAGAAAGGGATGCTGAAGGCACAAATATGTAAATGTTCACAAAGATAAGGTGAACTTTCAACATGTTTGAAAGTTCTAGAACCAGGGCCATAATCCAGTTTACCCTATTGTTATTCGGATGTAGTTGGTAAATCTCAAAACTATGATGGGAAAGCTGGACAAATTTTCATTTTTGGAAAACTCAGGGTACATTTAAGCTTTATAATACAATGGTATTTCCACAATATATGGTCAATATTAAGAGAGCTAATTTGTTTCAATCTACTCAAGAACAAATTTATATAAGGATAAAAAATTGGATAAAAAAAATATCCAGTTGATGTAATCACTTGCTTTTTTAATCTGTATGATACCTAAACCCCTGTTCCTCTCAATAAATTTTATTTAAATAATTTGTTGATTCAACCAAGAGTTTTAAGCATTTGGGAGATTTGAAACAAATAATTCTGATGAAAACATTTTTAAAAATATGTTTTATTTAGTAAAGTGTTTGGTTTAGAAGAACTGAACTCAATATCTCTACTGAATCATAAGTGAATTTTGCTCATTTGATTACATTTTACTAAAATAACAGTTATGCTAAAATATACTAATATTGAAAAAAGATTGGATGGGAAAAAAATAGCCAAATAAACTACTAAATCTGCAGCTGTTGTCACGGGATTCGACTACTTTTACTTACAAGACAAAATATGATTTATCATTTAATGTAGTTGAAAATGTATTGTCTTATTTATTTGGTTGTTTACATCACTTACCCAGCTCATTAAAGTATTTATCTTATAAATGACTGCATTTACTTGTCCTTAACCTATTTTTATATTTGTTGTTATTATTTAGCTTCAAAACTCTTTGAGTGTTTATACATGTTTATATGTGCATTTAAAAAAGGTATATTGCTATGTTGGATATTTTTATTGGTTCTATTTTAATCATGTTAACTTGAAAAAATTTATTTAATAATATTTAAACCTTGGCATTGTTTCCTGAGTAAAGAATAAATAATAATTTTTATCTTATTATTAATAATAAAGACCTAGGAGGATAAATTTCTTATATTTTTAAAGACTATCAAAATGTTTACATTTATTTTATTTTACCAAACAAAAGAAGGCAAGTAAACAAAACCTGGTTGAAAAGAGTTGTTTCAAAGCATAAGTGCTTCTTGAATTAGCTAACAAATTTTTTTTCAGTATGTTGAGTGACTTGTCTAATATAAATATCTAATTCTTTACAAAGGCTGTAACACAAAGACAGTAAGAGCAGGAGATAGCTTACAAAGTCAAGCAATTTATTGGTGTGGTACTCAAATGAATATAACTGGATTGTAGGCTGTGTTAGCCAGTCACCCAAACACAGGCTTTGACTCTCTACATGAAGTTTTTCTCTATATTTGCCATCAAGAGTACAAGCCACTGCACTTCCTAACCATCAGACAATTCCACAGAAGGAAAGAAATATTATTATGAACTCTGGCTGGTTAAGAAATGATTGTTTTCAATTGCTGCAAGTTAACAATAAAATTTTGTCAATATTTTGATTTTTATATATACTAATTCCCAAAAAAGTTGAAGAAAATGCCTATTAAATTATTAGAGAAGTTCCTTCATTTAATGGACATTTAATGGAAAGGTCTATGTGTAAATATTTGGAATAAAGTATAAATTTAAGTCTTCTTAAAATGACTCCACTCTCAAATAATTTTGTTTTCAAAGGTCCCATCCCTTGAGTAATGACTAATTTTCTCCTGGTGATTAGTAATCACAATTATGAGGAATGATGGCTCTTGATGACTTTTTCTTCCATTGCATGAAACAACATATTTCAAAATGGGACTCTAGGACATTTGGTTCTCCTAAATCACATTTTTTTCCTTAGTAAATATAGCAGACAATTCATGGACTTATATATTGTCATATTTCTATGTAAGGTTATGTAAAGTATTGTATAAAACCAAATTGAGAGAATGTCAACAAAATATTTGTTTACTAGCATTTTCTTTAAACATCTAACTTGATTACAACTTGAAAATTGTTTTCAATGATCTCAGCTATGTAAACATTAGAATGGAAATTACCTTTTCACCTAATCATCTGGACATCTGTAGCAAACATCTGGACACTTGAGCCAATTGGCTTTTTCTTTTGATCCTGCTTTTATCCAGCTGTTTGGTGCAATGAAGATATCTGTCAAGCACATCAAGTCTACATTATCACTCCTCACACATCTGTGGCTGTTGTGATTCTTCGCCAGTGTCTTTGCAGCCAGCAGCCAGGTTCTGGGCCTATTTTGAAATCTTGAGTTAGTTTGCTTTATAGTTTAAGAAAGAGATGTAAAAAGACACTTAGTGGACAAAGAAATAATAATACACTTATAATGCATGGTTTTTCTACTTTGCCCCTGGCTCTGTATGAGGTGAGATTGGTCGTGTATTGTGTGCTATTTTCTAGTCTTTGTGATTCATCAGCTATTTAGTAATGGAAGTCACATAACTTTTCTGAACTTAGTTCCCAAATTTACAAAATAGAAGCTAACACAGAGCATTATTTTTTAAATTGTGTTTACAAAAATAATAAGAGATCCACCCTCTTAACAAATTGTTAAGTATATTTAAGTATACAGTACAGTATTGTTAACTATGCACAAATGTACACTATTACTAACTCTGAGCACAGCAGAATTCTAGAACCTTTCCATCTGTCATTACTGCAACTTTATACTCGTTGGAAAACAACTCTACTTTCTTTTCAGAGTTCATTTTAAAACTCTCAACATCTGAGTTTTTATTTCTGACAATTTCACTTAAGTATTTAAACCAGTATAATCCAGTATATTTGTGTTTATACATACGTATATATGATACTGTTTAAAACAAATTAAAGCATATAACCTTTTACAACTAGAAATTTCTTAAATCTCCAACAGCTGATTTTTATTTGAGAAAATATAAAGATATGTACAACTATAGGCAGAAATATGCACTAACCAACCCAGAGATGATGCCATTCCCAAGCTTATGATGCACACAGTTGGCCAACTTGGATATCTGAACACTTTTCTTACAAATATGTTTTCTGCTTACAAGGCTTGGGTGAAAATTATCAATTCCAGTTCTCCTTAGTGCTGGTAGACAAATGCATGATAATAGAAGTTTAGGAACAAAAGTAAAAAATATTTTCTACATATGTAAAAAGTTGCACTATAGTACAACTTTATATATGTGAATAAATCAAAATAATAAACTTATGATAAAGGTGATGCGCACCTTCAGATACTTGTTATTGTGTTTTTCATAATTAAAGGAAAACTACAAACACATACACAAGCACACATGTACACACATTGGAACACAGTTGAATATTCATTTTCTACTTCCATAACTTTCCAAAACTTACTTCTTCTGCTACCTCAGGAATCTTCAATTTAGCAAATGACGTCTTAGGAGCAAAACAGAGTAAGTAAAAGAACAGATGAAGTGAGAGGCAGTATGGTGTAATGGTGAGAAACATATACTGTAGTGCTCAACAATCAAGACTTGTATTCTGACATGCATTTCCTAACTAAGAGTATGTATTCACAATGATGGTTATTTAATCTCCCTGTCCCTCAGTTTCCTCATGCATAAAATGTGACTAAGTGATGAAAATGGGGTTGTTGCAAAGGTACATTATTCAGTAAGTGTTTAAAAGAGTTTCTAGCCCCCAGTGAGTAATTAGTAAAAGTAAGTCATTTAGTATGTGGTGTTGGACACACTCATTAGACTTCAATAAAATTGGGAGAGGAAAAATGTATTCTATTATAATGGGTATTGATCAGAAGTAACATCTACTGCTATGAAAGACTTTGGATAACGTGTTACCCATACATTTTATAAATTTGGGAACTGAGTTACAAAAACTTACACAATTTTTTATTATTAAATATTTATTTAACATAGTTAAGAGAAGACTCACTTTTTATCGAAAGAGATTAATAAAGTAAATGCTTGGGTTTTAAGGCATATTGAGGAAGGAAAACAGTTGTAACAACTAGGACTACAACTAGGATTGAAATTTACTTTAAAGTTTGAGGCTCTGTCTTAACACTGTGCCACATGAAAGAGGGTGAATTGTACAGAATTCTAGTCTAATGGCTGTTTTTCCCTGGAAAAAGGTGGTAAATTAATGCAAGCATTTGATTCATGTGAGCTAAGCAGAATATTGGGCACAAGTAGAGAAACCACGGAGGTACTCAATCCTATATTTTTGGCTGTGTTGGGTTCATAAAGGCAAAGTACCAAAACAGGGCTTCAGAAGATAGAACAGTAGCATCTCTAGTCCTATATATTGTTTTGAATCAAATGATACTCTATTGAACTCTACTAGATCAGGATGGGGGTGTTAAGTATATTACCTCGATATTTCTTTACACCCCCTCTCCCCGCTGTACTCCAAAATCACCTCAACATTTTCTGTATCATTTCGTTCAACATGAGTAATCGTTAAATTACAAAGAACAGAAATGCTCAAGGACAAGGGAGATACATGCTGGAGTATTTCACAGAATCTCAGTAAAGGAAGTAATTTCAGGTTTTGTGAGAGATGACATTGAGAATATAACAACCATCACAATCCAAAAATGTTGTATTAGTCAGCTTGGGTTTCTATAACAAATCACCATAGACTGGGGGTGGGGTGGGGTGGTGTGGCTTAAACGATAAACATTTATTTTTCACAGTTTTGGAGGTTGTGAAGTGTAAGATCAAGATGTTTGTAGATTCTATGTCTAGTGAGGACTTTCCTCCTGTTTGCAGATGACTCCTTTCTGTATCTTATTGTGGTAAAGAGAGAGATGATCTCTCTCATGTCTCTTTTCATAAGAGATTTAATATCATTCATGAGGACTCTGACTTCGTAAATAAATACCTCCCAAAGGGCTCACCTTCAGATACCATTATGATGGGGATTGTAGTTTCAACATATGACTTTTGGAAGAACATGAACATTCAGTCCACAACAGCAGTCTACTTGCCTCAAACTTTTTGACATCATTAAGTCTCTTGCTGCTACTTCCCTCTACACCTCAGCATCATTTTATAATGTTCTTCTTTGAGCCAGATTTTGGATCCATCTACAGATGACTTAACATGACTGAACTAAATCTATATCAGCTTCCAGATCTACTGCTCAAAAAAAAAAATAAATAGAAGCTTCCTGTTCAAAGATGATTTGCTTAGACAACATGCCCACCCCAGTTCCATGAACCATTATAAAGGTTGATCTCATGGTACCTGAGGCTGAAGCAATGAAACCCTCAGGACTGGGGACAATTTATAGAGGTGGGAGCATGGATTAAGTATGAGCCCCTAAAGAAATCTACTATATAAAACCTCTTCTAAGCACTGACCATCACTGAGATATTCAGTAGTCTAGGTCCTGACTGTAATGTTCTCAGAGTAATGTGCTTTTGTTTCTATTTTGGTCATAGCACTAACCACAATGTATTATGCTTCATTTGTTCATTAGGCTGTCATTTCAAATAATCTGTGAACTTCTCAAGACCAAGAATTGAGCCCTATTTTTTCTGGCACTCATGGCACATCTCATAGTGTTTTTCACACTGTCGATTCTCAAAGTGTGATGTTGACCTAATTTTCCATGCAGAGTCAAGTCAATTATAACACTCACTGAGCTGTTCAGATGGAAAAGGACTTCCATGTGAATTAAGGGGTCAATTATATGTAGGTAGAGAAACCGCAGATTATTTATAGAATCACATTTGATATAGCTTAACCTGGATATAATGAATTTTTCACTTTATCATCGCTCTGCTTGGAAGACAAAGAGTACCTGGACTGGGAGTTTTCTAACTTGACAATCAGCCTGGCTTTGCAAGGTGCTTTGCAGAATTCTGAGAAATGCAACCATCTTTGTTCTCTTCTATACACTGCACAATGCGTATACAGTATTAAAGACACTGAGTCAAAGAAAACACTTCTGATTTGTCTATACTAGCAAGTTCCAGTTTTTTTTTAACATTGATTCTCTCTCTCCACCTCACACAC
>PVKE010010531.1:0-42275 GCA_004027555.1 Craseonycteris thonglongyai | reverse complement strand
ATCTGCATATCAAGTCTCTCGTGCACTTCCCATATATGAGGAAAATGCTAGGTAACAATGAATTAAACGTGTCATTATTTATTGAGACCCTGCAAGTGCTTTAAAAACAGTTTGAAGAGAGATTTCTGCAGTTTACAAATATCGAGCCAATTGTCTCCTTCTGTATCAATCCTTTTACTTGCCAAATAAATGGAATAGACCTAGCCGCATGTATTGCAGACCTTGTTCAGGGGAAAGCAGAAGAACTAGAGTTAGAAATTTTGAACCTTAAGAACGATATTTTGCTAAAATCCTTAATATCAGAGGACTTACGGAACATAGTCGACAAAGAAAGGTTCCCGTTTTTAAAAAAAGCAGCATATAAAATCAAATCGTTTTTCGGGTCAACGTATTTATGCGAATCTTTGTTTTCAAACATGAATTTAATAAAATTGCGATATAGATCTCGACTTACTGATGAGCATCTTAATAATTGTTTGCTAACAGGGTTGTCGTCATACTCTCCTAGTTAAGAGGCACTGGCCAATGAAATGCAATACCAAAGATCACACTGACAGGTTGTTGTTTTTTATGTTTTCTTTTATTTTCTTTTAATGATTTTATTATACGTGTGTTTTTTATTTACTTTGTATTACGTTTTGTATATATGTTTCTTTGTGTGTATATAATTTGTACAATAAATTTATTTAAAAATTATTTTTGTTTATTATTTTTTATTCTTGTTCAATAATAAATATCCTTAGAAATAGCTGGTGCCCGCCGCCCTAGCGATATTTTAGAATGCGCCCTCTAAAGAGGTTGGGAATCTCTGACTGGAACATGGTATCAGGTCAAAGACTCCAAAAATATGGCTGAAAAGAAATGTGAGGGATTTTTTAATTTTCCAACGTATTTCTAAAGCAAATCTAAGAAGTTCTATCACAAAGTACACAAATATTTTATATTTTCTGTATTTTCACATTTGAGAAAATTTTTTGCTTTTGCTCAAATGTGACTGTATGGCATGTGATAGAATATTTTAATCTTACCACTACAAACTCTAGGAATTTCAAAAATATGTTAGTGTTAAATATTATTAAGGAGAACAGGTTTACTTTTATTCCTTTGTATGTAACCTGAATTTTCTGCTTGAATATATGGGTCATTTTTTTTTAATCCTTGAAATGCAAATGTGTTAGCAGCGTACATTTGTAGGTGAGCCCTACACTTTTTAGTATGTTTTTCAAATTAATCTTGTCTGGAAATTTAAGGGCCTCATTATGTATAGATTTGGACCTCCTTTTTAAAGCAGTAATTATTCCTTTTATATGTTCAATAATCAAATAACCACTTCTATACCCATTACTTAGTTCCTTTGCCTAGATGCAAAAGTACTGGTGCTATTACTTTTTATCTGAAAATATGCTGAAATAAATATTAGCATGCTTTTCAATGTCAGTTTAAAAGTTCTAAGAGCTATTTTGTAGGCCATACTAAGCCCTGCTTTTAAAGAATCATCTTGAAATTGGTCACCCCATTTCTTTACTTCTATTTTTTACCTAGTCTCAAGCACTCCTCTGGGAAGCAGAAAGAGGTCTCTTAATCATCTGTATTTTATTAAGTGTCTAATAGACTATAGGAGAAAGCCAATTCTGTGTTTTCCTAACATTTCAGCCGAGTACCAGAATTTGGGGCCAAACAAATTACAGCAAACCATTTTCTAATAGGAAAAAAAAAAAAACTGCCTCAGGAGTTCTATAATATCCTAAACAAAGCAAACAAACCTTGGGTGTTTAGAGTTCCTATTTAAAAGACTCTCCCACCATAAACCAAGTGCAACTCAATTTATCTCAAAAAAAAGACAAAAGGGTGTCTCAGTGTGGCTGTAATTTGAACTTTACAGTTCTAAGGAGTCTCCCCATCTCTAACCTGAGACTTAGACCATGAAGTTATCTCCCCCAGTGGATTTACTTGCCTCTTTTATTTCCTTGGTTAAAAATGTCTGAGTCACTGCAAGAATCTTTACCTATAAAAGAGCATTAAAACAGCATTGATTGATTTGGTGGAATGTTGGAACCTCTGTTTTGTTCCCTGAACATTTTGAAGGACTGTGTTTGATTCTGGGACTCTTTATGGGGGAGATTACAAAGGCAATATTATCTTCAGCCTCACAGCTTAAAAACCCTCACCACTGTTCTGCATCTCTTCCTAAATGGACCTTTCCAGCTACTCCTAAAAGTGTGTAGACCTCAAAATACCTGAAAAGACTAAATAACCAAGGCTTTACTTACAACATATCTAATCAGAGGAGAACACAGACCAGTGCTTTGTGTATTAGGGATAGATCCATTCATCTATTTCTTCACCTATCCATCAAACATCTATAGAGTACGTACTGTGTCTACTCGCTATTCCAAATATTTAGGATACAAAAATGAAGACTCAGGCCTTTGAGAACAATCTAAATATTCTCCAGTCATAATAACAGTGCAGAGGAGGAGGAATTCAAGCAGGAAAATTAGACAGATATTATTATCCCTGTTCCATAGATGACAAAACTGAGGCACAGGGAGGTTAAAGGAATAGACTCAAGCACACAAAATTTCTAGTTAGTAGGACAGAAATTCTAAGGCTTAACTTGGGCTTCAGCATCACAGTCACAACTTCCATGCTTTATTGTCCCAAGAGTAGACCAAACAAATAAATTCCAAAAAGAATTCAGTCTAACCACACTTGCCCCTTGATTCGACTGAGGTCACAGTCATGGTCCAAATGCTCCATGCTGTAGACTTGAGAGTTTTGCTTTTTAACTCACTATGTTACTTTTCAGGGTCACTAGGGTTTTTGACATGTGCTGATAAACATTTTTTTCTTTCCCCTCAGACTCTGATGTTCCATCTGTTTGCGGCCTAGCTTAAGGGTGGAAAATACAGAGCCAGCACCCCTAAGGCTCTACCTCAGTGAAGAAAATGACACTGTGGTAATAGCTTTAGAAGGTATACTCATTCAGCACATGTGAAACGAAATTCTAGCCTGTGAGAGGCATACTAGTGAGCATGGAAAAGTGCCACTCTGGCTCCCAAGAAACATACAACCTGAAGAGAAAGAGGCACCTTTAATACCAGTCCGGTAGTACCAACTCAGTGCACAAAGTAGCATGGCCATATATTCTGGGTCACCAGAGAGAGTACCAGGTTATGCGTCCTGTTGAAATGTAATTGCTAATAATGTCAACTTTCTCAGTTGGATGGTGAATTGTATGGTCATTGTAGCATTAAGAAAGGTGCATTTAGGGAAGCCGGGATGGCTCAGTGGGTTAAGCACTCACTTTCCAGCCTCAAGGACCGAGGATTAAATCCCGGCCTCGGCCCCATGCGGATCCATATGCTGAAATGGGGAGTGGCCCCCAGTTCAATTCTCAACAGGGTGAGACCCCGGCCCAGTTCCTGCCCTGTGCAGCACCGCACCCACCTGTGGAATGAAACTATGTGGAAAAAACGATGATGTGCAACTATGGAGACTGTTCTGGGCCCTCCCCCTTCTCTCTGTCTCTGTCTCTCTCTGTCAAAATCAATAAAAATAAATCTTTACAAAAGGGTGCCTTTACAATATTAAAGCAAGACAATGAGAGAGCAACAAGATTTCTATGTGAGGATGGGTCAGTGTTCTAAATGAGTGTTTTGTGGTTTATTTTTAAAAATCACTGTTTTTCTTTTAACCTGCTAATTAAATCATCATGTGTTCATGTACTGGCAGACAAAGCAATATCCAGAAAAAGAAAATATCAGAAAACATGCCTAATGCATAAACTGTGATCTTCTCAGTCAATTGAACAATTCCAAAAGACATTTCTGAACACCTACTACATGCCAGGCACTGCACTAATGGAGCATGGATGAGTAAGCCATTGTCGTTCCAACTAGACTGCAAACACTTTGCATGTAGGGACCAAAATACACAAAAATATAATCTAACAAGTAGAAGAGGTACTTAGTACAAGCTGGGTATTCAGAGAAATCTCCTGGATGAAAGAGCTGAACTAAATCTTGAAGGATCAATAAAGAAAAAGTAGGTTAGCTTAAAACTATTTTATTTAAAAGTTTAAATAATTAAATTTATAAAGTTAAAAAGCCAAAATTGGAATGAAATTTGGGGCTTAGAGAACAGTTACCCAACCACCATAAGACACATCATTTGTTCCTCTCCGCAGGGAAGTATGCCCTCTACAAACTGTAGGAACACATGCATCCAGCTGAGATGGATCTAGATCAGGGGTGGGCAAACTGCAGCCCACAGGCTACATGCGGCCTGCTACAGGTTTTTTGCAGCCCGCCAAGACATCAGATTTTTATGATACAATTTATATCTTCTGAAATGCAAAGTTAACTAATAAATGCAATCATTTTCAAAGGTGTGGCCCTCCGCTAACCTTCGTTTCCACAAAGCAGCCCCTGAACCAAAACAATTGCCCTCCCCTGATCTAGATAATACATCTAGTGGGATAATAAATTAGGCCTACATTGAGCTAAGTAAGCCCCAGACCTGCCCAGGTGACTAGTTTGAAGCCAACTCATAAGCGAACCATATTATAATTGTAACATGTTAATTTTATTTAACTCAATAAATAGAATTTATTAATTGAACTGTCTCCCCCTAATTTGGGATGATACCTCTCTTTGGTCTCATGCTGTAATTTCAATTTAACTAAGTCAAATAGTATGTTAAAATATGCCCAATTTCTTATTTACAGTGACAACCAACAGAAAATTCATCAGTTGCTCCATTGGACATTGTAAATTCATCTAACAAGTGCTTTTCCATATTTGGCTCATCTTCTTTTAAGTAGTTTAAAAGTAACATGTTGCTAATAATTTACTGAATTTACTATTTACCCCACTAATCTACCAATATTTAGTATCATTAATTATATGTGTCTTAGTTTCGGGATTATTCCTTCTTAATAAGACTATATTGATCACAGCCTTGTTTCAAGATGTCACAAACTTGGGGATGCCAGAATGGCTCAGTGGATTAGGCGCTCGCTTTGTAGCCTTGGGGTCTGAGGAGCAAATCTGGCCCTGGCCCGTGCGGACCCATATGCTGACCTGGGGTGTGTTTCCCA
Source organism: Craseonycteris thonglongyai (assembly GCA_004027555.1). Taxonomy (NCBI): domain Eukaryota; kingdom Metazoa; phylum Chordata; class Mammalia; order Chiroptera; family Craseonycteridae; genus Craseonycteris; species Craseonycteris thonglongyai. The sequence continues at coordinate 37,174 of PVKE010010531.1, read as the reverse complement.
GGCAGGAGGCCCCCAGTATGGTTCTCACCGGGATGAGCTTCCCATGTGTGGGAGGCCCCTGGTCGGCCCCCAGTTTGTGGGGGTGTGCCTTCCATGCAGGAGGCCCCTGCCCAGTTCCTGCCCTGCACAGCCCCTCCTGACCAGCTGTGTGGAATGAAAGTATGTGGAAAACTGATGACGTACAATTGTGGAGACTGCTCTGCTCCACCACCCCGCCACCACCACCCCCACCCCCACCCTCCATCTCTCTGTCTCTCTGTCAAAAACAATAAAATAAATCTGAAAAAAAAGATGTCACAAACTCCCTAGTGGGTAGGGAGGGGAGCAAAACTCCTGGCTCATAGTTTCATGTCATATCAGTGTTTTCCCAATGGTTTTACATAAAGTCCAATGTTCTTTTGGAAGTACATCATCAATTAAATCTGGGAAATGAGGAGAGAATGATGGGATGGTGGAAAAAATGGAACTCTGCTCCACTGACTTCTACTTCTATTAAAATAACTTCCTTTTTATCTGCTTCGTAACACTGAGTTCTGTATCACACTTCCCTTTTTAAAATTCTACTGGCCAAAACATACAGTTCATCATCATGATCCTAGCCACGATTTCTCCCATGCCAGCAGCCTGCTTCTGACCATGGAGCTAACCTATAAAGTCACTTATGGATGCCATTTTAAATGTTAAATTCTATGAATTTAAGAAAAACAATGTTAAGGTAAACTGGAGTAACAGTCTAAGCTTTGGCCTGAGTACTAACTTTTTGCCTTGGCCTCAGAATAGCTGAGCAAGATTATGAAATGAAGAGTTGGGACTAGTCCCCTAATGCCTACTCCATCCCTACCGTTCTGGGATCTCAGGTTGGGCTGTAGCCCTCACTCTTTGACTGGATCATCAGGAGGCCATCAGCATCCTAGGGTTTCAGGTTCTGGGAAGAGTAAAAGTATGCTCCATGCATTCTCTTCCCCTCTGTTTCTGTCCATGGATGGAGAGAACACTGAAAGGAATCAGAACTCCAGAAAACCTGAAATATGGAGGCACAGGAGAAGGCAGGAAAAGAATCTGGTGCTTGCAGGTTACCCATTTGAGGTCCAGTTTACCTGCAGCAGGATGCTTTCTCACATTTTATCCCATTCAGTCCTCACCACAGTCTTCCAAGGCAGCTACGGTATGCTTGTATCCATTTCAGAGATGAGGAACTTTGGAATCTGAGACAATAGTTAGCTAGCCCAAGGCCCCACAGCTGAGAAGAGAGGGAGCTGTAAAGAGAAAAGAGGTCTGTGCGATTTCAGGGCATCTGGCTTATTTATTAAACGTGAACAGTTGGGTAAGTATCATTAGAAATGTAAATAGAAATTCTGCACGTGTTGATGCCGTGGTAAAACTTTTACAGTATTAAAGCTCAGAAAAAGAAAAAAATTTTGCCTTGGGTTATAAAGGTTCTTGATTTGGAGAATAAAATTTTTACTCAAGCTCTAAGAAAGTCAAGCTTAATTAGTTAAAGATTAGTAACTAAGGTACCTGGTTGTATTTAGGACTTCTTAAAATCTTGGTCTAATTATGTATCATTTGAAATACATAATGATCCATTACACTGAAAATTATTTAATGCTGGGTCATAAATGTCATTTTATTTAAAAATAAGCCCTGACCTGGGAATGTTAACTAGGATTTCTCTCATTTGACCATAAACATGGGGAGTCTTACGGACAGAATGAGAAGATAGGATGGCGTAATGGATAGAAGCATACTTTATAGTGGCCAGGTTCTATACTCAGTAGGAAGCAAACTTCTTATCATCCTCCAGAATGTTAGTAAGTGGCAGAAACACATCATGATCTCTGATCTACAGAAAACTTCACCTGATAATTAAAATCCAGCTAAAAATGAACCATTTCCAGGAAAACTGTATCCTATTCCCAGACTGCACTGATTTTCCTGGAGAATGAGAATAGTGGAGGGGAGGATTCACTACACTGCATTTAAGATGCTACCAGGAAGAAGGGGAGTCAGAGACCTGAGTCAGGCCCACGGGCCTGGCTGATTCCCATAGTTGCTGCCTAATGGAGCTGCGCACTTCCTGAGCCCGGGGGTGACTGGGAAGGCCCCTCCCGGCCCCACTGACCTCAGTCACACTTTTCCACAGAACTCAGATTATGCAATTCAACTACAGCGTCTTCAAAACTTCTGAACAGTTGTGTCTGGTACACCATTAAGAACACCCTATCTTTTCTATAATTAAGGGGAAAAAAACCTCAACTCTAAAAAATCAAGCCTCTCTCAGTTGCTATGATTTTAAGGAACATTAAAGGTGAGATCCCACGGGGTAAAGAGATCTGACCATTATTGACTTTCCACCCAGCCTCTTGGTGAAGAATTTGCAAAGAAACAGATCTAGCCCCAAATCTAATCAATTTGAAAAACAAAATGGAATCTTGTGTTTTTCCCAGTATCGAGAGCACTGTTAAAATCAAATACACAGTGCTCAGGATCAAGTTGAATTCGCTGCCAGATTTATAAAATGCAGGAAAGACTCTCACTGGGAGCTGTGTGTAACGAGTAGACCCAGGAGTAGAGCGGAGACATGTAGCAGACACTGGCGTTTGTGTCTTTCTGAAAAACAACACCAGTGACGCCCAGACCCAGGACCCTCAATCCGATGGTCTATTTTTTCAAATGAGGCAGAACCCACCCCAGCTCCCTGAGGAGAGTCCCACTTCCCAGGACTCGGGCTGCACAAGGAGCCCTGGCATTTCCTCCTTAGCAGAGAGTGCAGCCAGCACAACAATCACGCTGTGATTGGGAGCTGAGCGCAGTAGTTAATTAAAGCTGCATCTTTTATTCCCCAGGGCAATTCAGCCCAGCCTGAATGAGCCCCAGAGCCAGTCCTCGGTGGGAATGTCTCCCTGGGCAGTGGGAGAATCCAGTGTCATCAGCATGACAATAGCCCCCAAGATGCACTTGGACTGATGTAATGGCCAGAGTTAGGGAGGGGGTTGGGATGAAAGCCTTGGAACAGAAGCCTGGAGCGTTTGCAGCTGACTGGGACTGTTTCAGTGCATGAAATTCCTTCCCTCTTTCTTCCTTTTATGAGAGATGTTTGCTAATTGGTAGAGCTCAGAAAACAATATACCATTAAGAATCCCTTTCCTTTCTCACATCTACCGCCCCCACCCCCCACCCCACCCCCACCCCCCGCAAAGCGCACACACTCCCATTTTTTTTAATTCCCTTCTTTTTTGCTTCGATAGAAATCTCAACTTTTGTTCTGTGGTTTGCATCACCTTATTTCTTCTTTCTCTTGAACATGGAACTTATAAACAACGATTTACTGAAAGAGACTCTGCAACTGATTGCTCTGTATCAGGGGTTCCCAACTCCTTTGAGAATCTTGGCTGCGGACCTGCTACAAGTCATACATTTGCCTTGTATATGATACAATGATATAAAACATTTTGGAAAAGTGAGTCATGGAAAGTTAGTGTGATTTTGTATTTTTTTCTGTTGGTTTTTTTTTTTTTAATCACGAGAACCTATTTAAAGCTGGAGCAATTGAATCATTTAAATTGACAGAGTAATGGTCAGAATGTAGGCAGTGTGGGGAAATGCCAGTTGAAAGTCTGGCAATGCATGTCTTTGGCTTTGCCACCAACTCACTAAGTGACCTGGGCAGGACACTGTCCTCTCCTGCCTGTGCCTCAATTTGTTCACCTGTCCAGGGGTAGGTAGGGAGAGAGAGACTCGGTGATTTCTAAGGCCACTCCTGAGCAATGACTGATCATCACGTTTTGCTAGTTGACATAGCGCATAAACACTGATATGCCAGAAAATTTTCAAAGTGTTACTTCTCTAAAAGAACAAGATGTTCATATTCCATCTAGGGTATTTAAATTAATGTTCTTAATTATCCTGGATGCTATTATATTTCCAAACGATGCTGCCCGCAAAAGAAATTGTGCACTGATTCTGACTCACGGGAGAGGTTGGCAGCTGATGAATAGAAATAAGAGCATTTAGGAGAAGGTGCTTGACTCTGGAGTCCTGAGAATGGAACACTTCTGCACCCTGGCCTCCACTTCCTGTTAGGTCTCATTGTTCCCCTTATCCAGCATTTGAAGGAACCCCTAGTGAGATTTTGAAAGGTCTTTTAAATATTTTCTAAAGTCATATAACTTTTTTAAGTGTTCTGTCTCTCCAGCTTCTTTCTTACCACTCTCATCAAATTATGTGATTCGATGATTATTTAAAATATGCCACCATCTTTCCCCCAGGATGAATTTTACTTTTATGGAGACTAGAGTCATCAAGAAGTCAGGGGGACTGGAGGTGGTTCTTCAGGGACTCCATAAGCCTTTTGAAATTGTATCCACTTTGAATATGTATGTGTGTTACTGGTGAGAGTGGTCAGGACTTTCATTCAGTTAACAAGTTGTTAACCATCATTGTCATACAACTAGCAATCAGAAGATCAAAGGTACAGCTTATAAGAGGGCACACAGAGTTCTCTGGAAAAGACAATAATGCTGTGAAAAATACAAGGCAGCAGGAAAAGAGGAAGACCAATAGGAAATCGATTGATTCCATAAAAGAAGCCAGAGGCATGAGTCCATAGGAGCTGAGCAGGGCTGTGGAGGACAGGATACTGTGGAGGACAGGATACTGTGGATGTCACTTATTCATACGTTCCCTAGAGGTGGAGCCGACTCAAGGGCATGTAACACACGTGGATTGTGAAAGCGGAGAGACCATAGGTCTATGTGGATGTTTATCTCTTCTCTTGGCTATTGAAATAAAGCCTGTGATGTGTCTTCAAGATGTTCCTATACAGTTCCTGGGAATTACCTGCAGAACTGACTTCAGTTCTTTGTCTTATTTTCTTTATTCTTTATTTCTTTTGGCTTTTTATTTTATTGTTTGAGAGAAGGTGAGAAAAAGAGAGAGAAGAGGGAGGGCCCAGAGCAGTCTCCACAGTTGTGCATCATTAGTTGTGACATAGTTTCACTCCATACAGGTGGATATGGGGCCACACAGGGCAGGAGCCAAACTGGGGGCCTCCCGCATGGAGGCAAGAACCTTCACTGCCATCTCAGGGATTACAATTGTGTTCCATTTCAGCATATGGGTTTGCACGGGCCAGGGCTGGGAATTGATCCCCAGTCTTCTCAGTTGCAAGGCAAGTACTCAACCCGCTGAGCTATCCTGGCATCCCCTAGTCTTATTTTCTGAGATTTAACAGAAGGAAGACAAAATAATGAACTCCCAGAAGCTAGAAAATCTACAGCCCCTTCAATAAAATGTATCACCCTGGCTGCAAAAACTGTCACCAAATAATTTCAGTTGCCGGGTTATTTTGGGTGAGCTACAAGTTTGCCTTTAGGATTCCTGTCTTCTCCCAAAGCAACAGAATTCTGGTAGATCCCCACTCTCTCCCCAGCAAAGATACTAGTCACAGTATCCAGTTGAAAAGCCTCTTTGAACTTGGTAGGGGCCCATTTGATTATCATTATTATAAAATTTGAGAGAAGAATGCAGCTCACTTGGTATTTTTCTCAGGCCTGAGTCTGAGTTTGAAGAAAAGGGTCCAAGATCAGTGTCTTTTTAAAGGTGCCAGATTTATCATCCGAATTTGTCTTGGCCAGGAAACACACACACACAAACACATGCACACTCATACTCGCACACATCCAGACAGCCATAATTGTCTTCTCAGAAGGGAAAGAGCCAGTTCCTGTGGTGTAGACTGTTTGCAGCTGGGAGCACAATACGGTGAAATGAAGACTGCAGGTCCCCTCCCCCTCCCCTGTCCCCCCTGAAGCAGCCAAAGAAATCTTTGTCCAGTCCAGGTGTTGGCTGTGTGCTCTTCACTGACATCCTGTCTTGAATTATTCAGGCTCATTCATTATGTATCCCACATAGACACAATTAAATCGTTAACTTTCCTCAAGAGAGGAGCAGAGTTCCCAGGGGACTCCAGGACAGTAGAGTTCTTCCCAGCCCAGAGTCCTCGGAGAAGGGGATGGCAAGTGGAACATTTTTGGGGTTTTTTTTGCACAGAGCCTCTGGGCTCAGGGCCTCTCTGCTCTGAAAGTCAGAACCCCACTGCCCTGCCAAGATACTGGACTACAAAGCAGCTCCCATGGAAGTTTCCAGGGAGGGGAAGCTAAGGAAGTACTGAGCGATTCGAATGTAGTTTAGGGGACTTCACAAATTCCCCGAGGCCCTTCAAAACCACAGACAGACGTTTTCTTTTTATGATGAGCATGCGTTTGCTTCCATTAGGTAAGAAGCTGTGAATGAACTCCAGGTCTGTATAATATGGGTGGGGGGCGGGTCAGCAAAGTCTCAGCCTTGTATCTTCTTGAGACCAACAGTGAGGTAATAACTGCACTTTTCAACTAAAAATCAAATAAAATGGGCCTCTGTAGTACTTTCTATTCTTTCCCATGGGTCTCAGACAGTAACAAGGGGCTTATACAGAAATAACCTTTGCAAGATGGTTCCACGCATCTCCAGGCAAATCAGTGATACATACCCAAGTTGGGTTTGTGTTAGGAGGTAAGAGAGTTGGAGAGGGATTCTTCCTTCCCTTTTGTGTACCCTCTTGTTCGTCCCTACTAGCAGGAGCATTTATTAGCAAGTAGACAGAGGATAGCTCAGAGGATCTGTCCTGTGAGTCCAGGCACACCTCAGTGTTCTGTCCTTTAGGGTGATTTGGGTCCACCCTCAATTAAAGTTTTACTCAAGATAGACACAATGATCCATTGGCAGAAAACTGTGTGGGAGCCACACGGGGACTCCGGAGGAGGGTCTAGGGCACGGCTGCAGACAGCCCTCATATCCCACGTTGGACTTGGCCCAGCTTCAGTGCCTGAGAAGGGTGGACAACATCCTCAGGGAGGTGGAGTGTGAAAAATGACTTCAGTCTCATCCCCAGTCCTGTCCTTACCTGCGTTCACTGTTAATTGTTCGCTTTCATTGTTTCCTTCCAATAACTTGCAGTAATTAGAAAAGAAAGGAAATGCTGGCTGTGAGAGAGAAAGAAGGGAGACAAACCTATTGATAGAAAGACAGTTTTTGTAACCTAGCATTACATGATTTAGGTGGCTTTGAACCAGGACCTTATAGAACCTGGGGCGGGGGTGGGGGAGGAGTGAGCCGAAACAAGGGGGCTGTGCTTGAGTCAGGCATGGGGTCAGACAGGGAAGATGTAAATTAGTTTTGAGTGGCATTACCCTGCAGTGGTCTTAACTGCCCAGTTCACACCCTGCCTATGCCTCGTTATCTGCTACACATTAGACAGGAGAATATGCCCTCCGTAGGGTCAGGGGGTTGTGCATGTTTTGTTTATGTCAGTATTCTCAGGGGGCTACAACAGTACCTGGCAGAATACAGGTGCACAGAAAAGTCTGTTGAATGAAAAATTGGACAAGTTAACTCTGCTTCAGTTTCCACATCTATGTAATGGATTATTCAGAGAAGTAAATGGTTAGTACAAGGACAGCTCTTAGAACAATGCCCAAAATATGCACAAAGATGGTAAGCTGTCATTATCAATACAGTGTATGAAAGGGAGAAAGTTGGAGAAGTACACATAACTCTCTCCCTAGGTGGTGGTCTGAGTTCAGGATATAACCTTTATTATTATTATTATTATTATTATTATTATTATTATTATTATTATAAGTGGTCAAATCACAAGCATGTCCAGGGAAATCATTTCCCTAGAAAGCAGAAGCTAGAATAAGAAGTTCTTAGATTTTAAGCCGTTGGTAGAGATACGAGAACTTACCTGAAAGAACTAGATGAGTCCAAATCATGAGACTGAATGAAATCTAAATGTTCACGTTGAAAGGGCACTGGCTCTCTTTGAGGCCAAGCCTAGGGCCCTGTAGAACCTGAGTAATTTACAGTATTATCTTGACCTCATATTCTTGGCAAACTCCTTCTCAGAGGAAAAATTTCAGGTTACATGGAAACATCCCAAATGAGCTCAGGACACCTGTTCACTATGAGTGGAGGCACTTAAAGTAACTGGCATAGATTCTCCCTTTTGGGCCACAGTCTGGTCAGGCAAAATCAAACATTTAGCTTTCACTTTTGCATAATGTATCATCCTACATACACCTCTCAACACATGTCCATTAGCTGTAAATGGTCCCAAATGTGGACTTTTCTGAAGTGATAACAGCAGGGCTATTAAAACAGTGACAGATCCTAAAAATACCTGCTACTCCATCCCCTCCTTTCATTCCTCCCTCCTACCCCATTTCCTACCATCTTGAATAACTTAGCTGCATTTATTTGCTGGTGGATTAAAACTGATTGATCCTGGTTTATTTATTTTGCTTATCAGACAAAGAGTAAATATGCTAGTTTAAATACAACAACTAGAAAAAGATGAATTACTAGAGAGGTGCTAACTATGTTTTCTAATTCTCCCTTTCCAAAATAATGCTCATGCAGATCAAAATCTAAGCATAAAGCTACTACATGTAAGAAGAAATGTCCAGATGCTAGTGGCATCCAGTGTACTTTAGGGTTATAGAATGTTAAAATTGGAATGGATATTGGCATACAGGATACGGTATTCAGCCACCTCTCATCCATGCAGTCATTCACTCATTTGTTCAGCCAGTGTTTGTTGAGTATCTACTATGAGCCAAGCATGCACCAAGCTCAGGGTGCATAAGAGTAAGCATAATATGAACTTGACCTCAAGAAATGCACTATCTAGAGCAAAAGTCAGCAAACTTTCCCCTGTAAAGGGCTACAGAACAAATACCTTTGGTTTTGTGGACCATATGATCTCTGTTAGCTACTCAACTCTACCATGCTAATGCAACAGCAGCCATAGGTAATATATAAACACATAGGCTTGACTGTCTTACAATAAAACTTCATTGATGGACCCTGAAATTTGAATTTCTTACAATTTTCACAGGTCAAGAATAGCATTCTTTCTTTGAATTTTTTCAACTGTTTAAAAATATAAAAATCACTCTTAACTCACAAGTTTTACAAAAACAGGCAATGGAGTGTTTGGCCTGCAGGCTGTATCTCTGGTCTAGAAGGAGGAAAGTACAAGAAATCAGAACTTGCTAATTGGTGATCAGAACTTGCTAATTGGTAAAGGAAAAAGAGGTTGTGATTATGTCACCATAGGTCTACAATTTCTACTAGAAGTAAAAGAATTAAAGAAGGTAAACCTCCACTTAGCACCTTTTTCTTCCTAAAATCACACCTACAAGGTCTCGGTTGCACACTGTGTCTTCCTCTACTTCCACCCCCAGGTGAGGTCCTTATGCACCAGCCAGTGCATCTGAGATCATCTAAGATAGAGAAATCTTGAAGCTTGGATAATACCTAACATTGGGATGAATTGGGGATATAGAGAATATAATATGAATTTTAAAATTAACTGGCCTAGGACTGCCAGAATTTTCACTTTGACCAAGGAATCACTCTTTGGGGAAAACGATCCTTTAAATGATAGGCTCCAGGAGAGTATGGTATATTTAAATTAAGAGTATAAAGTAGAATACCTTACTTAGGAGTGGGTTGTGGAGATCTGGAAAAGGTAGGGTCTAAGGTTTGCGGTAGGTCCCAGCAGAAGACATTTGAGGTGTATTTGGTGGAAAACAAGAAACTGGCCTTGATGATTTGGGGCAGTGATAATAGCCTAGTGATTAGGGGTCACCTCAAATAGTTCTACCTTTCCAGAGTGAAGCATGTGTGGCTGGTGGGTTTGAGGCAGAGCCTGAGGGATTTTGAATAACAGGACAGAAGCTCTGGATCAGAGAACAGACCCATGAGGGTTTCAAGTAGGGAAATGGCATCATGGATCAGACTTTGTTAAAAGGGTCAACCTGGGTTACAAGCTGGAGAATGGACTCACGTGAGAACCAAAGTCATGACACTTGCTTGAGGTCAAAAAATTAATTAGAAGGAGAAAGAAATGTAGAAGTAAATGAGCAGAAAAGATTGGAAACAAAACCTGCTGATGCTTCTTCTAGGAAGTTCCACTTGATAGATAAAATCTGTCCTCTGCTGTCCAGCACCTGATCACAGGGGAAGACCTTGAAGTAGGAGATGAAAGTGTTGACTCACTCTCTATAAAACACTTTGAATAATTTCTCTAGAGAGGCAAACGTATTTGCCAAAAGCCATGTCTTCTTTCACCCTTGTCATAGCCAATAGCATGTGGCTACGAACTGACAGTGGAAGAAAACAAAAGGAAAGCAGTCTATCTATGGATCAGACCTACTTCCAATGCCTGATAAACACCAGCAAAGGTTACTATGGGAACTCAGAGCACCCTAGGAAAAGATTGCTAACATGAGTCAGTCTTTTAGTTTCATTTGTTCCCCTCATAAAATGTGAGTCTTTGCTTGACACCCAAATTGAGGAGAAAGGCTATGAAAGTTGGAGAAAGACAAAGAGCACTCATTATGTGCCTGTCAGACGCCTTCACATATTTTCTTTATGTAAGTTCTTTTCTCTAAGGGAACCTTTAAATGGTGGAATTCAGTCTTTATTGCCACCATTTCTCCAGGTGGACCGGCTTGGCAGAGACTTATGGGAGAGAACTGATAACTGGATGGAGTTTTTCTCCAAGAAAGATGGGAGGCAGGTGCTATATCAGAGCAGCAGGCATATCAGGACATTCATGGAAATAAAAATCCAAAAGTCTATAGCATAGGGAAGAAGGATCCAAACCTCAGGTGTTCATTGATTTCTCCCCCATCTGCTCCATCTGAAAAGCAATAAAAGAAGGAGCTGTAACCTGAAGCACTCGTTAGAAAATGCTCACTTTTTACTGATCTGTGACACCATAGAAGTAAAAGCAGCATCCTTACCAGCTTTTTTTTTTTAATATTATTATATTTTATTGTTAAATTTAATGGGGTGACATTGGTTGGTAACAATCAGACAGTTTCCCAATGTACAACTCCACATCACCTCACCCATGCATCGCATTATGTGCCCAGCTCCCAGAATCAGGTCCCCCTCCAACCCCATATATCTGGTGCCCACTCCCCCTACCAGCTTTAAGACAACCACCCTAGTGGCTCCAACTCCTCTAAACTGATGCCTACAAAGCCTTCAGAAGCTGCCACGAAGCTTTTGATAAAAAGCCAAAAGGAAAATCAAAACAGGATGATGGAGTCTATGAAAGTCTCCATTTCCTTAGTCAGAAAGGAAGGCATTACAGAAACTCAGCATATACTCCAGTGTCCGAGTCTCACTGGAGCCCCACTGTTGGCACTTTCTCCATAGATGGGCTGCATTGACTTGCAAAGCCCAGAATACCACAGAAGATGGGTGTTTTTACTCCCATTTTATAGAACACTCTGAGTCACATGGCTACTTATAGAATTAACCTTGCACCCAAGTCACTTGGCCCCAAATTCTATCATGTCTTTTGTTGGTCACATTGGGTTTAGTACAACTAAGAATGGCAACTAGTTGTATCAGAAACACAACTGGGGGCAAGCCAGGATGATTTAGCAGGTTAAGTGCTCTCTTTGCAGCCCCAGAGTCCGAGGATTGAATCCCGGTTCGGGGCCCATGCGGACCCATATGCTTAACTGGGGTGTGGCCCCCAGTTCACTTCTCATCGGGGTGAGCTTCCCATGTGGGAGGTCCCCAGTTTGGCACCCAGCTCATGGGGACATGCCTCCCATGCAGGTGGCCCTCGCCCCCGCCCATGTGGAATGAAACTATATCAAAAACTGATGACATACAACTATGGAGACTGCTCTGGGCCCTCCCCCTTCTCTCTGTCTCTCTCTGTTTCTCTCTCTCGCTCTGTGTGTGTCTCTCTCTCTCTCTCTGTCAAAATCAATACAATCAATCTTAAAAAAAAAAAGAAACACAACAGGGAACTACAAGCCATCCAAATAACTATCATTGTTATTATTTGTATGTACATAATAGGGTGGTGACAGATCACCCACCAGGTGGCCCAGGAAGCCACCATGATGTATCAGCCATTTGTCCCATCCTTCTTCATCTAAGCCCAGAGAAGTAGAGAGACCCCCACAAAGGAAGCTCCATTTGGACGGTCACCAAGACTGGGGTGCCCACCAAAAGAAGATGGCACACAGACAGCTTGGACTTTGCTTTCTCCCCCTGCATTCACCCCAAGGGCACCCCAGTTTCTTCCTCAGACCCAGTGGAGCCTGAGGGTTTCACATGAGCCATAGGAGGGAGTATTATTAAGAAAATGGGAAACAGAGTAAAAGTGGATTCTGACCAAAAGGCAACTCCTCCAAATGTAGTATGTTCCAAAGTAGGAACAAATGGGAAGTCAGAATCAGGGGGTTGAACCCAGAGTTCATGGAAAACATCTACATTTAAGAGCAGTTCGAGGATATCAAGAATTTTCTGTCACTGCACACTTACAACTTACCCAGAGACATGGATGAAGCTGAGAATCTAAGACTATTTTCACTCCTCTCCAAACCTTTGTTTCTGCTACACTTTACCACGTCCTGGAGACATGGGAGTGTGAACTAATCGACGTGGAATTACTTACGATAATAGTTTCCAGAGCGATTACATTACTTTTGGATCCTAAACACAGGTTTTGTTTCTAAAAGAAAACTATATTGTTTGTTTCTAATACTTGCTTCTTTTTTTTTTTTTTTTTATGCTTGTCTGGAGTTTTCTCCATGGAAGGCGGCAGTAACAATATTATTTTTCCTAAATAAAAAGCATCTAAAAGGCCATTTATCAACTGACTGGGAAAAAAAGGTAGCCATATTAATAAAGTGTAAATATAGTCCTGTATTCCCTGCATCACAGCAGGAAAAACAGAATGTAGGAGGGCTGTCTAGAAAGTATCGAGCCATGTAATCATTCTTGTTATATTGACAATAGCTGGATTTTTTTTTCCAGAAAGCCTTTGTATTAGTTTATTTCTAATAGCTAGCAAACTAATGTAGCTTACATATAATAGTTTTCTGCAATTATCTTTTACACTGATTAGTAGCTGTTTTCTAACATTAAAGTAATTCAGATTTCAAAGAGTCATAATAGATTAGATATGACACTGACTGACTAAGCGGGCTTCTCAGGGTATTTACCATTCCTCACACCTGATCATTTATTTGGTGAGTCCTTGCTGAGACCACGGCTGAGCTCTCATTTATATTCTCCATAAAAACCCCAAGAGATAGAAAAATATCATGAGGACAAGGCATCGTTATCCCCTCGTGGGACAACCAACTTCCTCTCTTCTGTAGCTTCAATCAACAATCACCATCTGCTGCTGAAGATTCATGGGGGGCTGGATGGAAGGATCTGCAAGTTATTCCCTCCCTCACTCACTTTATTTTCAATCTCAAATGCCATACCTGTGTGCCGGAGGAACTTGGCAAATGCTTGTTTAGTGACTGAATGACCATGACTCTGTGCCCCACTTGATAAATGTAGGGTCTAATCGTAGAAATATACATATATATACATACCAGTACTGCCATGTAAGATGCGCTATATTAGATTTAGTGCATATCAGAGAAGGCTGTGTGGCTCGCATATCGAGACTTATGTAGAACGCATAATGTAATAATCAAGGTAATTCTTAAACAATGAGAAGGGTGAGATATGAAGATGAGGTGGGTGGAGCTTCCAGGCAGAAGGCATGGGGTGTGCAAGGATTACAGTGTGTTTCAGAAGGTCTGCATTCTTTGGGGCGTAAAGAATGTAAAGCAAGTTTGTCCATCCTGTGGCCCGCGGGGCTGCATGCAGCCCAGGACTGCTTTGAGTGCAGCTCAACACAAATTCGTAAACTTTCTTAAAACATTGAGATTTTTTTGCAATTTTTTTTGTCTTTCCTCATGAGCTGTCATTAGTGTTAGTGTATGTGTGACCCAAGACAATTCTTCCAGTGTGGCCCAGGGAAGCCAAAAGGTTGGCCACCCCGGATGTAAAGCATAGAGGCAGAGAGTAGATTAAAAAGACTGGAGAGAAGCAGGACGAGGAGACATTGAGGAGCCTTGTCCCTCATGGAAGGAATCTGGATTTCTCCTAAGAGGGACTGCAAGGAAGCCCCTAAAAGGTTTCAGCAGCAGACCTGGATGTTACTCTGGCCCACCCCACAGAACAGATGAGAGGGAAAAGCAGCTGGAACCTGGGGGTCAGATAGAGTTACAGGTACAGGTGGAGCCAGGAATGAACAGATAAAGGCATGAAACAATGGATAGAGGAAGGTTGTAGTCAGTAAGTAGGTAGACAGCTTAGGAGAGAGGTGAATAGGCAGGTAAAGGATGCAGTTTTAGGCATTGCAGTGACTTGTGGAGGTACAGAGAAAGACTGCCTAAGCTACGATTGGCACAGGAAGCAAGACCAATCTGTTCAAAGCAATATAAATGAGAGCTAATAATGGGCAATTTCTAAGTCACCTACAGGTTTATAGTACCAAGAGCTGGATAGTGAGATTTCAGTGATTTCTAATTTTATTTCTCTTATATGTACTTTATTTCACATTATAAATCATAAATGTTGATCATTCTGCAATGATGTACATTACCAAAAATGTCAGTTTTGAGTAACTAAAAGGGAAAATAATAATGGCTACCATGTGTAGTATCCACCTATAGTTTTTACACAATATCCAGGGTTGTACATGTGTCTCTAATCCTCACAACAGTCCTAGGAGGTACTTGCTACCCTTTGAGAAGGAGAGGAGCTAGTCCCGGTGCACAGACTAATGTAGATTACAAAAACCACCCAAATCGCCACCCCTCCCCACACCCACATCCTGTGCTATGACTTTTAAGCTCCTCCCCTCAAGCAGCGTCTGTTTCCCCACCCTTTGCATCTCAGCTAGTCTTATGACTTCCTTTGACCACGAGAATGCAGAAGATGTGATGTGGTGGCCTCGAGGTCCCTGGGACACCTCTGCTTTCTTTTCTGCAGTCCTCCCACTACCAGGCCAAGGAGGCCAGGCTAGAGTGCTGGATAATGAGAGTGTCCCTGCAACAGCCATCGTCCCAGCCCACAGTCACACCTGAGGCATGGGAGTGGGGCTATCCTCCACCAGCCAGACTTGGGCTGGCCCATGAGCTGATGATCGACCCCTGAGCAAACCCAGCCACAATCAGGCCCCCTGGGTAAAACCAGCAGAATTGCCCAGCTGGCCCACATATAGTGCTGGGGATTTTAAGACACTTAGGTTAGGGAACTTTGTTACACATCAGTAGCTAGCCGATATGCTTTGATAGAAAGTGGAACAGGCAAGATTTGAACCCAAGCCTCAGCTCCCCTGTGTGTCTCCAAAGCTTCCGCTGTCTCCATTATACAGTTAATGATCTCACAAGTAACCTCACTTTACTACAAACTTCCTTTCCCAAGTACCTTCAATACGAAAGCACTCATTCTGTCTCCACTCAGGACCTTGTTGGGGTCACTGCGTGTAGGTAGGAAGACTCCTCCAGGCCTGCCTAGTGTTGTCTTGTTTTGCTTTGAATACTTTGTCAATATAGTTAAGTTGCTGAAATGAAAAGTCTACAGCTGGATTCACTAATAAAATTACAATTTATGACTACATCTCTTTGCATGGCACCTCCACGTACTTTTATCAGGTTTTTTACTTATATTAATACAAGGATAAAAAGTATTGTTCTACCAATTTTATAGGTAAAACAAACACAAATTAAGACTGAGCTGTAGTAGATACGGGGCACTTGTCTAGGATCACGCAGTGAATCAGACACCCTGCCAGCAGCTCTGCCTGACCTCACCACCAGACCATGAAGTCCAGACTCTGACCCAGAATTATTTAATCCAGCTGTGCGACTTAGGAAGCCATTTCACATGCTGGCTTTCTAGTTAAAAATAACAGCTCATTTCCCATTGCATTTCAAACACTACGGATTTAAGCAAGGTTCCTCATTGTCTCCAGAAAGCCTAAGGGAACTGTCAGCTCCCAGAGAGTGTAACCTTCAGAAGGGCAGGCCCCTGACTGGTTTCTTCGCCACTGGGTCCCCGTGCACAGCAGAGGAGCACGGAATGACCAAGTGCAGACTAAGCTGTGAGGTGCTGAGTTCCTAAAAATAGTCATTTAATCCTCACACAATTTTATTTCTTACAAAGTGCCCCATTTCACAGAAGATGTGTTAAGATTCCGGGTTTTACACACTCTTCCTATAATTCAGACAATGCGCAGCAGAGTCAAATCTTGAACCCAGCATCATTGAGGTCAAAATGTATGTTGTTCGTTTGTTTGTCTGTCTGTCTGTCTGTTTTTCAAATTGGCCTTCCCTTTTCCCAAAGTAACAGATATGCTTACCTGCCAGACAACCCTTAGGGTAAGATGTCTATGTAAGTGACCTCAAGCAGCTGTCTACCTGTGATTGGAAATGGGGAAACAGGCTTCAGCTAAAGCAGAACAAACACATTAGGCATTAATATAAAAGGGCACTTTCAGATTGTTAGTTTTGAGCCATCAGGGCATATTGCAGATGAAATGGGATTTTCCAATTTGCGGTCTGATCCTATAGGGAAACAGTTCTTTCTTCAGGTACCGTGGCCCATGTGACTGCATACAATAACCTGTGATTATTTCATAGTGCCGCCAGGGCCAGACCGTTCCCATTTTGCCTCCTGATTTGCTCTTCATCCAGGCCTTCCCTAACATAGCGTGAACACAAAGGTCAATTTCCTGCAGTCAATTTGAAAAAGGCCAACTCTCAATTAACTTTGCAAAAGGGGTCAGAGGTGATGTGGAGAAATAAAATCAATGAGTAATGCAAAACACTCACTTCAGCTCGGACCAGAGCTGCTAGCCAGTAGTAACTCAGATAAATTTGCAATCTGTTGCTCAAATTGCATCGTTTCTGCTACTCACCTGGGGTGGACAGGCCAATAAGGAAAAAGGTGCAAAACTAGCGGCTAGAGAGAGAGAAGGAAAAAGCAGAGAAAGGGATACCAGCATAGTAGCAAGCCAAAATAACTATTATTTAGAATGCATTAGATTCTTTCCCTCCAACCTCAAATAAACATGCATTTCCCATGCATCTTTAATTGCCCTCCCACCCTTGCTGCTGAATCAATGTTTCATGCATGGAGCAGAGGACTCTGGGAACTGTTGGACGTCTCTCCTACCTCCCCCACCACCCCCCACCCCCAACACACACACACTGGGGAGTAGATCCCCTGAATCCAAACCAGACTGTGTTTTACCAAAATTAAACCCCAAGTGCTTACTGATCTCTTAACTGCTGAGACGGGCAGAACTAGGGACTTCTAGTATGCCACGCTCTCTGGGGAATGGTTTGTTCAACCTTCTTGAGTAAGGGACATGAAGTAGGGGGGGGTTGGGGAGTAGGTAAAAGGCACCGTTCCACCTTTGACACAAATCTCTGTAATCAAAACCATATTGGGCCGGCTCTGTCCCACCTCCAAATTCCTCTGAGACGCCATAAACATTGGCAGACAATGCATATCATTAAGGTGGAGTATGTTCTTATAAATGTTTGTTTCCATCTGCTAGTTGTTTTAGTGAATAGTGGAAGATTTCCTGCGGTCGGTCTGGAGAACAGGAGGGCTTCGCAAAGGCTCCCCAAGAAGCAGCTCAGGAGCAGGGCACGGCGACCGTGCTGGCGCCTGCAGCCTCGGGAGGCACAGGAACATGGAGGCCGGACTGTGTTTTGCAGCCTTCATTGTCCAGGAGCAGGCTGGCACGGCGGCGACGGGAGCAGGCTCCCCTTTTTGCTATAAAGCAACACCGAGAGACTGCAAGCATTGTTGTCTTTCCATACCAAGGAGGGAAGTGGGCGAAAGAAAGTAAGAGCGTTCTGGCACCAGAATAATTTCTCCATTACCTCAATTAGTTCCAATGATGTGGAAAAGTTCTGTCTGGAGAAATCAAACCAAACGTAAAATCACTGAAGCACCGGTGGTGGCAGCCGGAGGTGTTGATCCAGGCGTTAGTCAGCAGTACTGATGGCCGCGACGTCACCCGCTCGCCGGCGCTGGGCCTGGGCAGAGAGGTCAGCTCATTAGCTCACCCCCTCCAGTGAGGCGCGGGGTGCTGGTCAGTGTGGCCCCCGCGCAGCCTGGCACCCACCGCAAGGCTTAGCTCCGTCCTCGGAAGCCGTCGTTTACTAAGGTGTCTGGTAAAGAAATCTGGATGACTACTGTTATGACTTTCTGCAGAAACATAACTAAGTCCTCTGTCTTAGAGCCACATTTGCCATTTGTTATGAGATCTTGAATTTTCTTTAGGGAAGTAACTCGTTCTTCGTGTTCCTAGAGCCCAGAATTGAGGTGACTAAAGTGAAGAGGCTACAGGAGATTTGGGCTTAAGCACAGGGAAGAATTTGTGAGGCTTGAAGCTGACAGAGTACTCCCAGGGGAGGCAGATACTGGGCTTCCCGGCTGGGTGTTCAGTGAAGGCTGGTTCACACCTGCCAGGGAGGAGTCTTGCATAGAGGAGCCACTGAATGATCTCAAAATCTCTCTCTCAAGTTACAATCCAACTAACAGAAGTTGAGAGTAGAAAATACATAGGTTTCTTTTTCCACCATGTGGGTATCCATATATTCCCTGCTCCTCTCCTCTATAGGATCATTTTTTTAAACCCTCTAGACTCTCAAAAGATGTTCACTCAAGTAGAGAGTTATGTTAACATGAAATGTACTCCTTCATGTTTGGAAAAACTGATAAAAAATGAGACACTCTGGTGGGTTGAACTACTTCAGTAGTTTGTTTCTCCCAATTTAACCACCAGCACTTATTTTGATAGATTGATAAGCACAGTATGTGGTGGGTGGAAGGAAGGAAGGAAGGAAGGAGTATATTGTCCACTTTCCATGTGGTCGATAACTTATGTTCTCCCACTTAGTGTATTATATCCAGGTTGTATAATGAGGAAAACTGAGTTGTGCAGAACTTCAGTAATTTTCCTAAAATCGCAGAGCTAGACAGTGGCAGAAACAGGATTAAAATTGAGAAGGAATGCACTTCAGCTCCATCCACTCTTTCTACCTCTGCGAGCCCGGGTACAGTCAGTGGCTTATTCTGCTTTCATAGCCTGCTTTGACGGACTTGAGTGTTAAGCCCAAAGTTGAGGAGTAGAGGCTCGTTTCTTCACACAAAATTGTGTAGAGATGGTAAGGAAGGAATGGCTGGCTGATGAAGAGGCGAGTTTAAAATGTCTCCTCAAAATGACTTCCCCTTTTTGAAACATGACGTGGTACAGACCCATTTAATGTACTGCCAAAGTTGGAATCTTTTACCCCATTAGGAAGCTCAAACAGCTGACTTCAGCCTCACACCTGAAAACGAGAAGAATACCTAACAGAGGCATGAGCCCCAGGGCACATTCAGGAAGCCAAGTTCGGAGTGATTCTCTAGTGTCTTGGAACCTCAGTGCCTAGAAGCAACCTCTTCTTCAAGTCTAAAATTTTATAAGATAGATGAGAGTGATGAAAATAGTCCTCTTCCACTTGAGGATTTCAGCAACACGGAGATGCCTTTGTAAATGTCACTTGAATTTTTCAGTTCCTAAAGAGAGAGTGGCTTCTACAGCTTGTCACAGACGAGGGCCCAGTGCAGGAATTTAAGTTAGAGTTCTTCACCCATGGATTTTTGTCTGATTCCAAACTTTGTGTCAGTGGGTGTGTTCTTCCAACTAGTCTTCATAGTGCTCCCTTTCAAATTACAAGAGTGAGAACAATAATTAAGTAATCACTCCATTGTATATCACTGCATAGAAAATTCCATATAGCCCATCAAGAAATGGCTGTTTTAGTTAGTGTTTAGACTAAACATGTGATTATCTGCATCAGTATCAGAACAGAGATTACAACCATAAACCAAAGCCACAGATAAACTGGCTTGGATTTCCATGTTCTCCCTTGCTAATTCTTCCCGTACAGTCATTCCGATGGTTTCACAATGATTTCCATTATAAATGCTAAAATATCTTACACTGTCTTTACACTGGTCTCATCATGCCCAGAAGTTGTAAGCAAGGACCACATCAGCACTATGAAGTGCATGCAGTATAATGATGAAGACATTGAGCTGCCTCCCTGAAAGGAGAGTCTGGATTCAAACCCTGACGTCACCTCTGTATTATCTTGGGGAAGTCATTTAACCTCTCCGAGTGTCAAAAATGGGGGTAATAATAGTGCATATCTTGTTAGGTTGGTGAGAGAGATAAATGTGATACTTAAAAAACAGCACCCAGCACAATGCCTGGCACAGAGTGAAGGCTAGTGAATGTGAGCTGCTGATATGATTGTATCCTATTCCACAAATACTTTTGTTCGGAGCATGCAGTAGAAGCTCAATATAAAAGTGATAATTTGTAACATGGGGGAGAAACAATAATCACAAATTGAACTACATTGCAGAGTGATTCTGGGAGTTTAAATTTTTTTATTTTTTAAAAAGTGTCTCCCTCGTTACCCAGTTCTTTCCCTGCCTTTCTTGTTCCCTTATTTTATACATTGCCCAAGGCATCATTTAGTGTTCCAAAATATTAGACTCTTGCAGGTATTCAGAAGCCCCAGGAGAAATGGAATACATTTACAGACCCATAAACATCTAAATTAGTGCTATAAATGGGAAATATAGTCTATAGTTGGAGAGTGCCCAATACATAATATGTCGTGGCATAGAAGAGACTTCCTTTTTGGTGGCTGGAAAATCTATTTGCTCTAAGTATTCAATTTTAAAATGGATAATAAAAATAAATAATAGGCATGCTTCTGCTTAAATTGCACCTTTCAAGGGAGATCTCAAAGAGTTTTTCAACTGTTAATTTATGACCCCTGGGGAAAAGTAGGTGGCAAGTCATATCTTTCTTCCTTGAATGGAGAAACAGACTTCAAGAGGCCTGGGTAACTTGCCTAAGGACACAAGGTAAGCCCCAACTTTAAGCAAACCATCTCAAGAAAAGAAGAGGTTGAGATACTCTCTTTAAATAATTAAAACCTGTGTTACATGCCTGTAAGTCCTAAGATGAGCACTAGTTCAGTGGGTTACACAGCTGTCATACATCTGACACTACCATTAGTGTATCAGTTGTCTATTTCTGCAAAGTATACTATAGTAAGAGCTTAGTAGTTAATATTTAGGCTTGCTTGTGCATCTGCTAATGGACTGGAAATTGACTGTCTAGGCTGACTTCAAGGCTAAGTTCAACTGGGCAGTACAGAGGCAAGTTATTCTAAATTTCCCCCTACATGGAAATTTCCCCCCACATGGAGCAGGCAGTGTATACAGGGCATGCTTATCTCATGGTATTGGCAGAGGAGCCAGAGAGCAAACCCCAGCCATACAAGTGAATCATGTCGTTCCTATAATCCCATTGGCCAAAGCAAATCAATGACAGCTCACATGAAAGGGTGGAAAACTGTACTTCCCCCACCATAAAGCTGAAAAGTCATATGGCGATGCCCAAAATCAGTTTCCTTGAATGTGCACTCCCCCAATGAAAATGAGAAAAGGGAGTGGACACTCTTCAATAATATTCTAATTTACCGCAATCAGCACTTCATCATTATTAATACAAGGTGCAATTAAAAAAATAGGGTGACAGTGAATGTTGCTGCCCAGTGCCATCCAACGGAAAGGCAAGGATCTTCGATGCAGAAAGTAACACATCGAACCTTAGTAACAGTGTGTGACAAGTTTTAGCTTGTTTGGTGCAGTCAGTCGGTTGTGAGCTACGGTGGAGAGAATGCGTGTTTTGAAAGTATGCCATAAATCATGGATCACAAACAACACATTAACATAAATTTCTGTCAACTAAAACCATTATGGTGTGTCCTCATTCGTCTTAGTCACCAAATCTGGCACCGTGCAACTTCTGGCTCTTCCCCAAAGTCAAACTGACCATGGCAGGTCAATGTTTTGAATCGATTCTGGACATTGAGGTAACCACACGACAGACACAAAAGGGAACTTCCAGAACCACTTCAGAAAGTGGCAAGAACGATAGGATCAGTGTGTTCGAAGTGAGAGGGAGTGTTTTGCTGGGATTAATAGCAATGTGTCTTTCACTGTAATAAATTTTTTTACTTAAAAATTCACTGTATTTTTTTTATTATACTTTATAGTTCAAACGTTTTTGTATGTGCTGATCTTTGAAACAGTGGCTATTTCACATGCTTCTGTAACTTCTACTAGACCATTGGCTTGATCCCTGCCTCGAAGGTAAAATTTAAATAACACAACAAATTTCTCTTGTCACTTACTAGTATCTCTTTGATAACAAATTAATGATATTAATCAGAGATTTAAGAGGAAATTCCATAATAAAGAAACAGTGCTAATTGATTTAGATAAAATTGTACATAGTGGATCAATGTAAATAAATTGATCTTATGAATCCATTTACACACACCCTTAGTCCCTGAGAGTTCGAAGGAACCAGGAATATCATTTGCGTAGTGATGCTCATTGATGATGAGATCCCATTAACTAATGGTTCTACCACCTCCAAACCTTAGAAAACTCAAAAACTCCAGGAGGCCATGTGAGGATTCTTTCTGGTTTGTAGTGTCCTGATATAAATCTACATTCCTTTTAAGGTCATTCCATGCTACCTCTACACCTCTCCTCCAATACTCATTTTATTTCTCAACCTAGACCAAAATCTTCAGCTTCAATATTCATTGAGGATGAGACATTCCTCTGTCTCTCTTTCTCTTCATACTGTGTAAAAGGCTCAAGTCTAATCTGAACATTCTAGACAGCAATGAGACTTGAGGAGTGTTGTCATTTTAAACAACAAGTGATGTGGAGAAGAGCTCAGTGCATGGCAAGACCCATGAAGGGCCAGCAGGAAAGCCAGTCCCTATGACACTACTTTGAAGTCCAGCTTTCTCTCCAAGTTTGCTGAGTCCTCTCTACCTCACTGCCAAGCCTGCCTCCGGGCTCTATCTGACACCCTTGCCCCTCGGATTAAATCCCTGGGTTCCTGCAGGAGAAGAGTGGCTCTTACTGGTTCGGGGCTGTTTCTCTAGGTTAAATATGTCACAATTTTCCATGCCTTTAACAAGACTCAATTAAAAATTAATCGGTCCAGCATGGCAATTGGAGAGGTAATTGTTTCTTTTCACAATTCCATGGCCATAGGCTAAAAGTACACCCAGAACTTAAATTAATCATCTAATTGGGAGTTTTCCATATTCCAGCCACTCAGCCTTCCAGGGGTCCCAGCAATGTGCTTGCTACCTGACCTCAATAATGAGACTTCCCAAGTGTCCACTCAGTGGCTTTCTACCCTACTTTCCCTTCCAATTCCTTGTAGTAAAATGGAAAATAGTCATATGGGCTGTTTACCTGGACCCCTTCCAATGACCAACAGCCTTATCTTCAGAAGATAAAACAGCACTCATGAGGAAATACTGGGACAACGGGCAGCTTAATATATTCAACATGGTGTTGGCTTATAACCTAATTGCAGCCCTGATTGGTTAAACAAAATATGGTCTCTTCAGACAACATGTAGCAATGCAGCTGCAAAAGAAATGAGGAAGTGTTATGTACACAGCTGTAAAATGTTCTCTAGCTCAAACCACAGTACAAGGGCTGTCCGGAAAGTATCGAGCCATGGCATATGAAAAATAGAGGCATTTATGACTGGACTTTTCCCGGACAGCCCTCGTATGTATTCTCACTTAACACACATACCAGTCCTGTAAGATGAGTATCATTCTCTCTCCTTTGTTTTTAAACAAATGAATGTATTGAGCACAAAAAGGAGAAATTAGGTTAATACCAGAGGTACTTGTGTTGACTCATCATAGCTAATGTGTGCACGCACACACACACACACACACACAGCACCTCTATATTTAATTTTGATATAAAAAATACATTTTTTTACTCTTCTCAATTTTAAGATTAATAGCGATCTTAAATCATTGTGTTTCTGTAATGAAAGGAAGGCCTATACTTTATTATTTCATTTTTAAACTCTGACATGGGTCTTGTACTTTCTTAAAGAAATTGTTATGGAGGAGCCCAAATGTATTATTTTTTTCTTAAGTTCCTATGTGGGAAAAATTAATCAAAAAAATTTACTATATCCTTTACATAATTTTATCCATTATACAATAAAGACCACAAAATTTTTGAAACTAATTCGGAGCTATATTTATTTAAATGGAAAATGATTTTTTAAATAATTGATATTAAAAAAAACAACAACCAATGTTTCAGTGTCTCCAAGACCCTGTTTCCATTACTAAGGGATATCTGGTTCTAGAAAAAGTGCTTAAAGGGCATGCCTCTTCATTTCACTAGACACATTTTTCAAACAGGTTATTCTCATTCTTGCTCGCCTTATCTTAACTTTTAATGAGACCAGCAGTAATCTCTATACTGACAAACAGCAATCATATTGCACTTAGTGTAATCATGATAAACAATGCTGAAACATTTCAACAGTATCTGCTTTATACATATATGGAAGGTAAGGACAAATCTAATTTTTAATTTATCTCATTGATTGTGTTCTATAAAATTTAGTGCTTATGTGGTCAGTTCACAGATTCTATCAGAACATAATGAAAAGTATTGACCCACTGCATGTGGTGTGAGTATATGATGATAGCATCGAGATGGTTCTCCCATCTACCTGTTAATCATAACAGTCCCAGGGCTTTAGTACCGTAGCTATCTCCAGGCAGAGCATCTCCCTAGAGAGAAGAAATTGCAGCAGGCAGGAAGCTCTAGCCTCTTCGTGTTCATACCATGAAAATGAGGACACCCAAAGACTTCTGACCTTTTGTCCATGGCTGAGGTTGCCTCAGGGGCTCTTTCCTGTAGAGAAAGAACCCGCATCCTACTTTCCCCTCTCTCCTTCCTCCCTCCCTGGCCAACCTCACCTGTGATCACCCAGGGTAGGAAGAGACGAAAGCCCTCCCCGGCTCTGATAACAGGGTTGCCTGACTGTAATTACAGGCTTTCACTTCCCAGCTATCCAAATGACAGTCACAATCGAGACTGAAACTCCTTAGTCAGATGGAATCAATTACTGGGCAAAATTGGGAGGTTAATTTTCCCCAGAATGAGATCGGCCTTTTAGCTTTGCCATCTCTCTCACTCCAGCTGGTGGCTTATTTGGTTGCATTGTTCTCTGGCCATAGGAACAAAGTTCCATTCGGAAGGATTTCCAAAAGAGTTGATTTGAAAAGGAAACTCCATCAGCCCCCAAATTCAATATGTACTGAATAGAAGGACTGTTATTAACCAAGCAGCATGGATGGCTAATCACTAGAATTTACATTTGATGGGCGTGGGGTTAATCCAATAAGAAGAAATGGAATCTGCGGGTACAGTGTCATTCCCTTCTTGAAATTCCCCAGCTCTACCACTGAACTGAAGGAGTCTTCCTTTTTGGCAGCTACCATGGAAATAAGCCAGTTCCCTCAGTAGAATCATTTTCTAAGTATAACGAAGTTTCTCTTTTTTTTAAAAAAGGAATGAAACAACCCTTATTCATTTCATCAAATGGAATTACCTCTTCTGAACGGCTTAGTGGAAGTGTTAAAATAGCTTCCATTTAATCACAATAACAATGATAATCACAATAACAGTGACTAAATTTTATTCAAACTTGACCATGTTTCAGAAAATGCTAAACACTGTGTATTTATTACCTCAGTTCCCTCAAAACAGCCCTGAGCCAAGACTTTCAGAAGTCAGATAACTTGTTCATGTTTACCTAAGTAACAGCCAGAATATGAACCCAGGAGATCACGCCACTCCATTTGTTCATAAATGCCAGACGGAGGTGCTCTCATCATATTGTAGGTGGGGAGTTTGAAGCGTGGAGATACTAATTAACTTGTTCAAGTGTAGATATATCATGAATTAATGACACTGCTATTTTACACCAAATCTGCCAGACTCAAAAGTCCAAACGTATCCATTCAAACCCTGCAGAGGCTTTGCGAAGAGCCCCTTCTGCAGTCTCATGTGATGATCAGTAGTAGTGCTTATCAGTTCTAATATTGTTTGTGTTCTTCCACTAGTCTTTTTTAGGAGTGTGGCTAAGTCGAATTTATTGAATTTATATGATTTCTATAATATTTTATATTTATATTATATTATATTATATTATATTATATTATATTATATTATATTATATTATATTATATTATATTATATTATGTTATATTATATTACTTTTAGCTGTTTCCCTTATTCAACCTCTTTAAAGAGGTTATGCCATGAAGTAGGTACACCTTATCAGGAAATAGACTTTGAGAGTTTGAACAATTTATAATAAGATATTTTGAATTAAACCTCGGTGCCCTTTCTAACACCGAACTCCAACATCCCTGTGATACCTCCAGATTGAAAAGCAGATAGTTCACTATTGCAGCTTGTTCTCTGAGTCAGGGAAACGAGCCAGTGTCTTCCGATTGTGTGCCATTTACTAGAAGTGGAGCTTCATCGTTCAGCAAACTTACTGAGTGCCTGCTGCATACCACCGTGGTGGCATGTGGTAGACCGTGGCTAAGGTCTCCGAGTAGGATGGGCCCAGTCCCTGCTCTCATGTACGTTATATTCTACTGACCAATGCAGCGAGAGTGTCTGCAAACGGCATTTACACTTCTCACCCACCCAGCACATTATGTGACATGGGGAGAAACCAAAAGGCAAATTAGTATTTTCTGGATAGAAGAAAAATAAGCTAGGTTCTTTTTCTTTTCCCAAGGAGTGTACCTTACTAATAGAGGCATTTGTGAATATATGAATGTGACCAAGGGAAAAATAATCTAAATTGAAATTACTAAATATAATTTATATTTCATTTTGGGAGGATGCTATTTATGTTACAACAGGATTCTTTATAGTTCGGATACATGTTGGTATATGTGGATCTTTAATGATAAAGAAATGATACTACAAAAAATATGAAGAATTCAGATAGACAACTGCTAATTTAAAAACAACTGTAAATAAATGGAGCATAAAAACTTCTGAAACTAAAACATAGTCATAAATTTATAATAATATATTAGAATATATAATTACATATATAATAGGCTACTATAGTATTTGATATACCAACATAATGTTCTAGATATCAGATTTCATAAAGTGAGGCTCACCTTTATTGAAGAGATGTCTGGGGTGACACTATATTGAATAAGCTGAGGGGACAGTCTACTCTTAGATCAACATAACATGATTTCTGGATTAAGAAGGAATAAGACACCATATGGCTCTGAATCTCTTGCTAAGTAGTTGCCGTTTCTTTCTTTTCTTTTCTTTTCTTTTTTTTCTTTTCTCATAACCCTGGCTTTTCTTCTCATAGTCTCTGTTCCCTTCTTTGCGAAAGGTAGTCCCTGATGAGAACTGGGACGCATGCACAGTCGCACGAGCACTGCCTTCACCTGATTTCAGCATCTGTACTGTAGGTGCAGGAGCAGGCCTTGTAAAAGGGGCTTTCTCATGATTATTATTTTGTGGTCAAAAGGTTGCATACACTATTTTTTTTTTCTGCTGCTAAAGCTTAGAAAGGGTGGAAAGCAAAATATTTTGATAATTATTCAGGCCATCAGGTTACATAAGAGGTTCCATAGCTTTCTGCATCAAACTTGAATAGTTGAAACCACAAATTCTGTTTTTGCAGCCATAAAACATTCGTGGCAAAAAAAAAAAAAAAAATGAGAGAGAGAAAGAGAGAGAAAATAACAAAATCCATTTTCCATTTGCTTGAAACTTATAAAATTTAATGTGGTGAAAAATGACAGTTTACTCCCCATAGGGAACTGCCCAGAGAGCCATGTTTCATAGGCATGTGTAGAGACTTCAGAGCACATTTGCAGTCATCGAAGACTGCTAGAAATTGTGTGCTGAAGGAAGATGCTGCAAGAGAAAATGCCTAAGTGGCAAGGTAAATAAGGCCTTTATCTAGGAGAAAAAGGTTTGCGTCTCCACCAAGATGTTTAAGATGCGTCTTCAGTGATCACCGTCTGATCCCACACTCAACTTGAGAACTACACACAGGTAGACGTACTGTGCAGACAGTGCAGTAGACGTCCCCACACCAAGACTGAGGACAGGTTGTTATGAGTAGTAACTAAACGTGGTTATCAGCACAGAAAACATAGAATTTTTTTTTTCAGAAAGGTATGGTGGCTGTAGTTATGACAGCCACAAAATACAGTATTCACATAATATTTGTCTTTTTAGGATGTCTCGGTGAGAGCAGAATGAAGGCATCCAATGTTAAAAGCAAAAATGTTAAGCTCCTGCTTTGTAAATCACTAGAGCGGCAGCTGCAGAGTCGTTCACTAACTCAGCCAGCCTTGATTCCTTGTCTATGAAGTTAACTAAGTGACTTCGAAGACCCAATTTTACTAATAATATTCTGTAGGAATTTTAGAAAAATATAATCACCTGGAAGTCCAAGTCACCTAGCAGTGAATCAAGTAACAACTGACAAGAATTACTTTGACCATATGTGAGTAAAGTTGGATATTACGTGTGGTTTGTAAAATTGAGTCTACCATTGCTTTAGTCATACCTTTCATTTTTAACTATTTTAACAGTTACTCTGTTGCCAGAATAGTGCTAATAAACCACTCCAAAACTCAGTGGCTTAAAGCAGTAAGCCTCTATTATGTAATATCACTGTTCAGGGGTCTACAGATCACCTGGGTAGTTCTGTTGATCTGGGCCAGATTTGGCTGCTCTTCGCTGGGTTTGCTTATGCATCTGCAACCAGCTGGTGGAGCAGCTGGGGAGATGGCTGGTGTGGGATGGCCCCATGTACATATCTCATGATTCATTATCTAGTGACTGGAGTAACAGAGGTCACACAGCCCGATATCTCTCAGGATCTGGGAGAACACTGCATGCTTGTTCTCATGGAGGATGAGAAGGGTTCCAAGGGAGACGAGACACCAACAAGGCCACTTAAAGCAGACGCTCAGAACTGGCACGTTGTTGCTTTCACCACATTCTTCTGGTGAAAGCAAGTTGCAAGACAAGTCCGGATTCCAGGAATGGGGAAATAGAGATCAACTCTTGATAAAAAAGAAGCTGAAAAGTCCCATTGCAAAGTGTGTGGATGTAGGGAGGCATGGAGAAATAGGAGCATTTTGGCAATTGGTCTGCCACCCTATACTTAGACACTGATATGGCTGAACGTATGATCTGTATTTACTGGTGGTATTAAAAGAATGTGTTTCTCTACTTACTTTGTAGTGTTATGTAATTTCCTATAGGCATTGTCCTCCATTGATTAATTTTTTTCTCTTATGTAATTCAATTTACTTATCATCACTCAGTACTACATTTGGTCAAACCATTAATTTGGGATTAGCTAATCCCAACATCAATACTGTAGGATTTACTGTCTACCTACTTTTGGACAAATGGTGAGGAAGCCTTCATGGTAGCTAATGTATAAATATTAATTTGGAATTGTTCCTAATCTAGTTCTTATACAGAAAAAGTTATATGATCCTTGCATAAAATGGAACCTAAAATATTAGAGTCACAATTGAATTCTGGAGATAGGGACAATTTGAGATATCTTCCCTGCCTGCTATTCTTTATAGATCATTTAATCTTTTTGAGTCTGAATTACCTTTTCTACAAAAAAATAAAAGTTTACTTATCTAAAGTATAATATCTTCTAATGTTAAGTTCTGTCAGTCTAGGTGGACTCAGCATACCAACATTCATGAATAATGTTGGGCCCCTGTAACTTACTAACTTCTTAGAATATACTTTTCAAGAAATATTTTGAGTATTCAATATATCTATGTAAGTAAAAATAGCCAAATTATCCAGTATAGATTGATATCAGTAAGGGGCTTTGAGAGAATTTAGATGTCAGCAGGCAGAAAGCTTGAGATACATGAGATTGATTAATCTCATTCCATTAAAAACTTTATCAGTACTTGTCTTTCCATATGTTTGTAAAAATATTGAAAATGCTTTGCCTTACAAATGTTTTCTATAATAATAATACTGCAATTACTCTCCACCAGTCATGTTCAAATCCTGCCTTGCTATTAATAGACTCTTTAAATGCAGGTAGATGGATATGATTAAAAGGAGAGAAGTACTTGAGATCAAACATGGTAGTACATCTTGATAACTCTTGTCTGATTTTCTGTGTCATCTGACAGAAATCGCTGGTAAATAAAAATAAGATAAAGTGTTTATTATACTTGTAGTTCATATACATTGTGCCACAGAAAAATATAGTTGACACACAGATATAAACAAACCATTGATTTCCATCTTAGAATGAGTTCTGGTGATGTTTATAGGAAAGAGACTTAACCTTTGTATCCAGTATTTCATAAACATTTCAAACACTTCAAATCATTTAGAAATGCAAGATAAGGAAACACATTAGAAGTTTCCCAACCATCAACCACAAAAATATATTACCAACCTAAAACCATCATTATTCCCCCTTATTAGAATTTGGCATCTTTGAACATTGGAAGCAATTAAAAATATTTTTCAAGAATGTAACTGAACTTTTTCTATTCAGGAAGAAAAACACAATGCTTGAAACACTAGTAATGAGCAAATACAAGAACTGAAAGGTAACTAAATATAAGACAGGGTCCCGCAGGAATGAGCAGCGTCTTTAGCATTTTAGAAGCTGCTCAGTGCCAAAGCCGCAGTTCTTTGTTACTATACATGTGTCCTGCGAGTATTTCCAGTTGGCAAAGCAGTGACAAGATGCATCTGCATCTTCATACTTTCTTGTTGCTTGTATAAAGCTGTTTTGGTTGACTCCACACAAATGAGAAGACATAGAAGCTTGAGGCCACCACTGGAATTATTCAAAACAAAGAAAACCCATGTGTTTCATTCATATAGCAGTTTGGGGTGAATGTGGTTTGGGGCCAACATTTTCCAGAAAACCACTTAATCCCACAAGTTTCTTCTGAGTGTAGAGACACAATGAGAATCCCAGCCAACTGGCTTCACCCAGTGAGGACACATGGACTGTCCAGGGCCCACACTCAGCACTGAGCTCTTGGAAGATCAGCAGACTTTGGCAGATAATATGGAAACAGGAAGAATTTGATACCTTTCAAATTCTAGTAATGCAAGAAACCACAGGCTGCGGACCTACCCGTGCCCAGGAATGCTGCTCCTCGTGGCCTTGTGTGTGCTAACACACCTGTATAGCAAACCTGTAACACACCTGGTTCCACACTCTGGAACCAGGCTCCCTGGGGTGTATTCAGACTGCTATGCACTCACAGTGGGATCCTGAGTAAGTCACTTAGCTGCTCTTTACCACAGTTTCCCACACACATGTGGATAATAATGTATAACTCATAGTGTTCTTGCTAGCAGGAAATAAGATTCTACATCTGAAGCTGCTTGACAGACACATGATGTCTGTCACATGTCAAACACTCAGTAAATGGTAGCTGTGGATCTTGTTATATATCATCATATTAGTTATATGCAACCCAGCACATAGAAAGAAGTCTGACCATAAGTCTAACGTCAACTTTACTTATCACATAGAATGCTCATCACTAAGAAAGGCATTCCTAGAGAAATCCTCATTGGAGAATCCCTCATAACTCTGGGCTCCAGTGCTCATCCATGGCAAATCATTAAAGGGGACTGAGACTCCATCTTGTCATCAGGCTTTTCCTAACCTCTGAAAGCCCCATTCATTCCTGGACTCATCAATCAGTATTCAGGGAGCACCACAGCAGACAGCGATGGGATTAAAGAAGGAGAGAAGCCTCCTGCTCCAGACACACTCATTGCCCAGAGAGGAGGCGGCCACATTCACAAATGATTACCGTGCATTCATGCATCTCCTCGGCACACAGAAAGGGGCAGGGCCACGAAGCGGAGGGCACGCACATTGTGCCTGTGGGAACTGGAGAAGGCTTGACACATGTGAAGGGACATGGGGTCCCGGTCTTGGAAGATCTGAAGGACTCACCAAATAGCAGAAAGAAAGAAAGGTCTCCACATTAGAGGAGCAGAAACCTAGGGCTGTGAAAGCGCTTGATAAGTGAAGAGAAAGTAGTCGGATGGTACTGAGGGAAGAGATCTATCGCAGGGATCGAGCAAGTAAGTTTGATTATGCAGAAAATGAATTAAAACATAGATCATTTAGAGATACACACACAAACCTCAAGTCTGAAAAGAAGACCAAAATGGCAAAAGAAAAATATTTGCTTGCATAACAGTCCATTTTACTTGCCCTTGAAAAACTCTCCCTGTGAATGCCTCTTTCCACAATCAGAATCTTTTTTTTTTTTAATGGACTAAAGGAAACGAAATAATATTTATTGTGTCTCTTGCATTTGATCCTTACAAAGATGGCATTAGACTCATATGGAAACACTTTGACGCCCCTGAAAATAATTCCTTAACCACAAACATGTCTTCTCCTTGTCTGATCTCAAATTGTTCCAAGTGAGTATCCCAATTTCAGGTCAGGTTTAAGGATGTGACAGGCACTATCAGTCCATTAAATATGAATGATGTATGAGGTAGAGGGCGGAGGCACTGGGGCCTCTCGGCCTTCCCCAGGAACTTCCCCGTCCCACCTGAAGACACTCCGCAGCCGCTCTTCGGCACAGATGAAGGGAAGCACAATGGAACCGCTCTCTGTGTTCATCACCCAGATACCATCTCAGAACCTCAGTGGAGCATGATTATTGGAAGCAAAATAACACGGATAGGGTTTCACATCCAAGCTTTGGCTATAAGAGTAACAAAGATGCAAAGGGCATCGGCAACCCCTCTCCCAGCTCCCCGCCCTCCTCACCCTCTGCACCCACCTCCTCGTTGCTCTTTTGCTTCCAGCTTCTAATTGGCAGACACTTGATCTGTACAGCCATTTCATGTCCAGAGCGCACAAGGCCACTTGAGACTGCTTGATACGTGTGGGAAAGTGGTGGCCATGTTATGTGCACCTGTTGGGGGGAGCTGCGGCGGCCTGTCCCTTCCTCCAGCCCCTTTTGTGTGCCACCTTACTGTGTTTCAGAAGCAGCAGAAAAGAAGTCAAAGTAGCTGCATTCAACATGAACACATACAGCAAGGAGGCCAGAAAACTTCTTGTATCTCTTTCCTTCCCAGAGCCGGCCCAGTGGCCTATTTCAGTAGGAAGTGTAGCAATCCTACTTCTTTTCAGAGCTACAGCTCCGGAGAGTTAGTAAAAGGCAACACCGTAAGCATTTATTCGGACAGCCCATTTGCATTACTAGTGTGAATCAGCGAGACACACACGCACACTCCCTCCGTCCCTAATTCAAAACTATTCATATTTGATATCCCCAAGTAGACCGTATCTATTACCTTTAGTGAAAGTAAGTACTTTTGAGATCAAAGGCACTGGGACTTTAAAATTCCAAGAGAATGGGCTGAAATACTAATAAACGTTCATAGCAACCTCCTTGGAGTATAGACTGAAATTAAATAATTTTACCTCCAGATCTTAATGACAGCAATGAAGAACACACTCAAGTTCAAAGGGGCAGGGGGAAGAAGTCTCGTAGCTACTGTCTTGAGCAGCTGTGCACAGGGAAACAGCCACATTTTGAAGTTTGATGGGCAAACTGTTTAGTTGGTACCCGCTACCACATGGATACTAAAATCTTAGACTGTAACCACTCATTGGTGTAGTAATACATCATAAGACCTGGCAATGCAAACGACCCCATTAAATCATCAAGTAATGCCTTTGCCAGCACAGGATGCAGTTCCCAGAAAATATTCAATACTTAAAGCACCCCTGGGGATGCGCTCCAAAGACCAAGTCACTTTATCCATCTCCAAAGAGCGCAGTCCATCTATACAGTATCCGCTTGCTGTTAGGAAATTAAACTTTGGCCTTAAAAGCGTTGTTCCATACAGAACTAGTCCCTGGTACCAGGTTTTCACCAAGGTCATTTCATCCATTCCCCTACCTCCGGGCAGGTCCTGTGTGAAAGGACACCAGCCTGGCTCCTATACAATCCCCAAAGCAGGAAGCTCTGTGGCCCGTGTTGCCATAGAACTTTCCCATGATACATAGCCCTCATGGAGCAAGTGCTTTCTGCAGTCTGGACCACCACACCTTACACCTCCCACCACACCTCACAGCGTGTTCCCATAGTAGCAGGGGACTGTTGCTCAGGTCACACCTGTAGAGAGCCATTTCAGAGTGCTTTCCCAACCCCGCGTCTGCTAGCACAGTCTCGCTTCTAAGGAGGGTTTTCATGTCAGAGTTGATCAAAACAAAGGGAAGGATATGGGGCTTTTGGAAGACAAGGTCGTTCTCTTTCTATTTACAGTCATGCGTGGGGGGGGGCCGAGGGGGGTTCATTAACCCATTCATTGCCCGTCACATGAGGATGAAAAGTGGTAAAAAATATTATGTGTATCAAACTGATAACTAACTAATATTTAGGCCTTTTCTGATAGAATATTTTCACTACGCGTCAGCGCATGGTAGGCACTGAGGTAAAATTTTTTCCATAATGCCACATTACGCGCCAGCACGTGATTGGCTTCTTAACGTTGATGCCACATCACGTGCAGGCGCGGGATCAGCAGCCAAAGTTTAATTGTGAAGACAGCATGGAAAATGGAAGAGTACTCCCCTGACTGAGACAGTTATGCCAGATTTCGATATAAATATGACACAAATCCATTTAATTCTTCATTGCATATTCCACTTTCATTATGTTGAAAGAATTATGGAGTTATGAAATCAATTAAATGTTTGAAATCTGATATGTACACCCTTAAAATATCAAACTATTTACCATATAATGTGCTCATTATACATCATTATTATTTACTCTTCTGTGACTTAAAATAGATAAGAGGACAGAACCTTTTATTGGCAATCTCTTATTATCCTACTTTAAGTTCTTATGAGTCATTGAAAGTAATGACATAGAACGTCTCTGCATTACATTTTTGTTTTTATTCCTTTAACTCTCTTTCCAAACTCCAGCATGAGGGAACATCAGCAGTCTTTCAGTAAGGGACCTGAGTTTATGCTTCGGACAGCTTCCTGGCTTGACTTTTAATTAACTGGGGATCGAGCATATGAGGGCTGGCTGGAAAGTATCCAGCCATATGATAGGAAAAAGAGGCATTTCTGACTGGATTTTTTCCGGACAACCCTCATTTGCTTACCAACAAGATGCTTTGAGGAAAGAAATCAAAATTGGTTACTTTCATGATATTCTTATTTTCTCCATTTGTGAAAAAAAAGAAAAAAGAAAAAACAGTTTACAAGAATAATTTTTTTAATTGTTAAATTTATTGGGGTGACATTGGTTGGTAAAGATTACATACATTCCAGGTGTACAAATCTACATTATATCATCTATGTATTGCATTATGTGCTCACCACCCAGAGTCAATTACAAGAATAATTTTGTACTAAAAGACATGTTTGCACATTAACATGACAAAAATTTCTGAAATGCATCACACTGATAAAAACAAAGCAATATAAAAGAAGAGTTTATCAATTTAGTTATTTGCATTTCATGCTGATTTCAAATTTTTTTAAAAACCTTGAAAGCATTAAATCCTAGAGAGTAAAAAAAGTGAGTTGGTGCCTTATATACAATGCACACATCTTTGTTTCCTTTAATCTGCCTTGAGTTAGAGAGATTAAAAAAGGAGGGGAGAGAGGGCATCTTCTC
This sequence comes from Craseonycteris thonglongyai, assembly GCA_004027555.1. NCBI lineage: Eukaryota > Metazoa > Chordata > Mammalia > Chiroptera > Craseonycteridae > Craseonycteris > Craseonycteris thonglongyai. The sequence continues at coordinate 1,535 of PVKE010010531.1, read as the reverse complement.
AGAGTTAGGAAGGATAAAAGTACTCCAATAAACATTCCAATGTGGCTTTTCTAATAAAATTGTCAAATCAGAATTTCTTCACATATTATGTATAAGGTTTATCCTTATGAAAGTTCTTAAGAAAAGTATACCTTCACTCAACACAGGTCAATAATGTTAACAAGTATTTTATTTTACATCCAATACTGGAGTGCTTCTGGAAGCCCACAATGCCTGTATATGAGACAGTGGTATAAGCCTTGGGCTTGATCCTCACCAAAAAATTTTAGACCTTCCTTTTCAAGTCTCTACCTCCAAAGAAAGACACAGCTTTTGTGGATTTCTAAACTCAGCCAGGGTTGTTGGGAAAATACTCACTTATCTACACTAACAATCACAGTTAACATTTTATTGAGTGCTTACCATGTGCTAAATACTCCACATGCATCATATTATTTGATTTTCATAATCACCCTATGAAGTAGGCACAGAGTGATTTCCATTTTGCAGGTGAGGTTCACCAAGGTTAAGTATCTTGCCCAAGGTCACACAGCTGGTAAGTAGCATGGCCAACAGTTAAACCTAATAGATCATCTGCAGAGCCCCAGACTGTATGCTATACCAGGCTTCACACAGGAATCTAGGTGTCCCTTTTACTGTCTGCCCACCTCCTCATGTGCAACAGATTTAGCAGCCTCGAGTCGTCCGCAAAATAAGAGCACGCAACAAAAGCAAACGAGAAAGACCTGAAATAACTATTTTAAAACACTTCTTTCGGTCTCGTGACCAGTAAGAATGAGAGTGAAATTAACCCTTTGGGTAAATATATTTTCCTTTGTTTAAAAGCCAGAAGGCATTCAAACTGCCTTGCTAATTCTGGCTTCATCATCATCCTGTAACTTTGGGTCACACAGAAGAGCCAACAAGAAAGAAACCAGCATCTCACCTTTCTATTCGAATTAGTAACAATAGTAGCAGCATTTAAATATCCCAAAGCCACTTCTTGGAAAAACTTTAAACCATCTATCCCTCAAAATAATAGTAAATTTATGAACAAGAAAAGAAAAAAGGAAAGAAAATAAGACAAATCAGAAAACAATTACAGGCATGCAATTTTTAATAAAAGCAATTTCTTATTTAAACTAAATATTTTGCCTCTTCAGTCACCAGTCATTTCATGTAAACTAGGAACAGGAATAATTCCATAGCAGTGAATTACTTCTTCTTAGGACTTAACTGAATATTGAAAAGTAGAGTTTCTGCACTTACATGAGATTTTTTTTTTTTTTAAGCACGTAACTATTAGGAGATACAATTAGGTATTTTGTGCCGCAGGAAGTAATTATTTGACACAACTGGCAGTTTTAGCTGACTTTAGAAAGTGTCTATCTCTGTGGTCAGGCACTCATAGCTAAGAGCAAACGGATGAGCTTCAAAGCATTGGTTTGGACCACTGGAAACAGATAATCAACAGATGATGGAGAGAAATGGCCCCCCTTGTTTGAGGATGGGGGTTCTTCCAGATCTCCTTGTCAAAGGATGATTGATACGCGTGG